>VTPC01089915.1:109091-224345 GCA_011009095.1 Ignelater luminosus | reverse complement strand
ATCTTCACCCTTTAAAGGTCATTCGCCCATTTTGCTATTACAAGATTTCTGTTGTACCTACCCGTAGCCGATACCAAAAGAGTTCCTTCATGATCAATTCTTGACCCTGCATGGCTATTTAGACATCATAAACGGAAGGTTTTGAATCTCTGCTTCAAAATACTAGATCATCAAGTATTGATCATGAAAAAAATGCTTTCAGGTGCAGAGACCGAAAAATGGTAGTACGCGACCAACTTTGCAAAGAAAACAATGTCGGAAATGTATCCATAAGTTCTTTTACTTTGAGGAGTTCCTGGTCTTTTTTATTAGATAGTTAGTGCTAAAACTTGTAGACCATAGTTCTAGGGGAAAAATGCATTAAACCACCATAGACCAACGCCATGTTTAAAATGTTTAATTTAGTAATCCACAGTTTCGTCCCAAGATATGGAACATTTTCAACATACAAATTGTTACACAGTAGTTTACTCTTAAATGTACGAGGTCTGTTCAAAAAGTATCGCGAATTTTGTGTTTTTTCAAAAATTATTTATTTATTCATGAGTATCTATTTTGTGCCCTTCAAAGTAATCCCCATCAGATATTATACACTTGTGCCAACGTTTTTTCCAATCCTCGAAGCACTTCAAAAAATCATTTTTTGTGATCTTGTTCAGCTCCTCCTTCGATGCCGTCTTTATCTCCTCAATCGTAGCGTAGCGTCGTCCTTTCATGGGCCTCTTCAGTTTCGGGAACAAGAAAAAGTCACAGGAGGCCAGGTCTGGGGAATACGGTGGCTGCGGCATCATTAGCGTGTTGTTTTTGGCCAAAAATTCGCGCACAAGCAACGATGTGTGAGCAGGGGCGTTATCATGGTGCAAAAGCCAATTTTTGTTCTTCCACAAATCCGGGCGTTTCTGGCGGATTGCTTCGCGCAAATTGCGCATAACTTGCAGGTAATATTGCTTATTGACCGTTCTACCCTGTGGCAAGAACTCATGATGCACCACGCCCCTGCAATCGAAGAAAACTGTAAGCAAAACCAAAAGCACGCTCTTCGTCGTTCACATCTTCTCGGCCCTCTGAGAACATTTTGTATCACCGACGTTGCTTCGGTCCAAGGTAGCTTCACCATATGCCACAGTCAACATTCGGAATGCGTCCGCGTACTTAATTTTGTTTTTCACACAAAATTTGATACAGATTCTTTGATCCATTTTTTGGAATAGGCAAAAATCGAAGACGAGCCAAAACACGTCCAAGCAAAACAGCTGTCAAAAATTAACTGAACATTCAAAATGGCCGAACTTGACGGCATAAGTGTGGGACATGAGTACCAGCATAACGCCACAAAAAAATCGAAAATCGAATATACGTAACCCGCGGAAATTCAAAATTCGCGATACTTTTTGAACAGACCTCGTACTCGTTTTGATGAAAGACATATTGGCAACTGTAAGGTCCAGCTGGTTTTCTGTGATGATGCTTATAGAAACAAATTAACTTTGTACGTAGCCACTTCACATAGGCTATTTGAATAGAAAGTATTTTCATTATTCTGTTTATCAAATCTGGGTCTCGGTTTAATGTTCCTTACAATTTCTGAACGTCCAATATTGGCCAACTACTTTTTGTTAAATATCCTTTCCGTGGGCAAAAGCCAAAATGTTATCATCTCAGTATAGCCCTACAGGGTTATCCCTTCGCTAAACGTCATTAAGTGTTCTGAGAACATTTTAGAATCTCAACTGTATTATAGAATCAATATCATGTAACGAAAACCAATTAAGACACTAAAATACCGGAAGCTCAAAATAGCAAAACAACTTTGGGAATCCTAAAACCAGTAGAGTCGTTCAAGGCTTGCAAAATAGAAATAAATAAAGAGTTTGGACAAGCATATTATCTAAATGTTCAATTTCATTAGAATCCCAAAAATAAAGCATTTAGGATGTTTAAGTAAAGAGAATTCAACTGGTAGAAAGAAGAAACAAAAACCAAAGAACGCAATTTTGGCCAACAAAGAATCTTTCTCATAGATGATAGATAGCGAATATGGGCATTGGTACTATTACTAACCCATTGACTTGTAATTTTCAACTTGCTTTCCTCAAACACGCTTTGAAAGCTTGATCGGTAGATGGCGGACCAAACCGTTGGTCATTACAAGCGGTTTAGCGCGATTGTTAATCATCGAAGGTAACTTGATAGAAGGTGAAACCCGAACGATAGACACCGTAGGTGATTTTGGTAGAAGTCATAGCAAGTAGCTTGATAGGACTCCCGACCGTTATGATTAATAAAAGTAGAAAACCAAGACAAGAAATTAAGTTTGGTAACCTTATTGAAAAAATCAAAACATAACCTACTTTTTGTATTCGCAAAAATCGCACACCTAATATACAATCAAAACGATCAATACAGAACATACAGTTTAATCAAAAAGAAGTAAAAATTCAAGAGTTGTGTAAAATTCCATTTTATTACGTCATCAAATTGTTTATAATGGTCAAACATTCAAAGACAAAAGCTTGTTATTATTGAAACATTGCCAAGACTTAAATTCTTAGCAAGTTTTATAATTTATATCTGTCCATTGATAACAGTTACTTAACGTTTCTGACGACTTTGAATAGGTGATGTCTCAATGAAAATTTTAAAGAGAGAAGTGAAGTTAAGAAAACGACCACACTGGTATATCTTGTTCTAAAGTTGATTAATATTGAGAATATTATTATTTTTACATTTTGCAAGACCACCGCCTAAAAATACTATTATTGCATAACTCAGCTATAAACAATTTTAATAAGGTAACAAGCATTACAGTGGACACTCTCAATGTCCATCATAACGACTTCAAACAATGGACGTGTTTCAAATCAGAATGCGCGACGTGTCGGACGATAATTTAGGCGCCGTGCACGTCCTTGCCTGACACAATGGGAACTACAAGAGGCATTTCCGGTCTCGCACACCTCCAGACAATGTTGCTGCTTGTATACTGTATGATGATCTTTCCCAAAAAATGGTGCCACATTAATAATTACAAACAACTAGGAATAAAAAGGAGCATTAAAACAAATTCAACACAGAAAAACACCGTATCAAATCGATTAAGACGCGAGTATAATTCGTCAACAATACGGCGTTCGCCGGAAGTGGTACCTGGTATCTCGCGACCCCTTCATTATTTTTGACGTAAATCCCTCATACATACACAACCTTAAATGACTGAACAAAAGAGCCACAATCAGCCTCTTCTAAATTAAAATCCCCGTTTTCATTCATGCGAAGGTGGGTTGTTCTGTGCTACGATTTTCAGGAGATGCGACATACTACGAACAGATACATGGGGTGTCATAAAAAAGTAAATCTAATTTTAGGACGTTTACTCCGTCTATTTGTAGCGTCAAGACGCCCGCGATGCGGTTCCTTTTATATTTTAATTGCCGCTTAATTTTTGATTGAAGATAAAAGTTTTTGGGTAGGTAGTTACGTTGAGTTTTCTCAAAATAATCTGTAAATGTGATTGAATCAGTTTTTAAAATTAATTCTCATCTAGTCATCTGTAGTTAGTTCACTTGAGCAATTCATATTTTTTACGGTACTATCACAATTGTTAATCGAGTTAATCCTCTTTATCAGTTATGTTCCAAGATAAGCTGTCTTTCTATCCTTGTCCGACAGTTAGTTCAACCGGAAATGCTGTATGGTATATAGTAAACAAGTATAATCTAAAGATAGCATTTTAGGAGTGAGAGATCATCTCCCTTTCAAAGTTCTAAGAAAGTGTGGCATTTTTAAAATCGAACGAGAGCAGGTGCGTTCAAGAAATAGGCGCTATAAATTTTTAAATTAATAGATAAGATCAAATGACCAGGTTATATACGATATATTTTTTCTAGTTTAAATTTATTAGGTGCTCAAAAAGTTGTATTTCAAAATGTAAAAAATTATATGTAACATATACAACACCACAAGCAAATTCTTGTTGGATCATTTGTTTGTAAATTAGTTTGGCGTTAATAAAACAATTTACTTATAAAATTAGATCTAGTTAGTTGAACTGAATTCTTACACTGGCATTTGTTTTTTGAGTTAACCCAATAGAGTAGCTGTCTGTTTAGATATTTAAATTTAGAGATAGCAATGACATACGTAGTAAGTAGTTACTACAACATTATTTTGAGCAAGAAATTGGACAAGAAACGTATACACATTTTATTTTTATTTTATTTATTTAGAGTTTGAGATAGGTAAAGACAAAACAAAAATGTTTTATTATACTTCAAGAATTTCCGCTTCTAAAACCAAGTTTAAATTTCAATAAAAAATATATTCATTCGAGCTGCTTTTGGAGATGAAGTATAATATCCTGAGGTTCGAAATCCATATTTAGTTCAGATCTTGATAATTCTGTACGGATTCCAAAAACCTAAATAAGAACCATGTTTCGGTGTCAATAATCATATAAAAATCTTCGAAGTTACATTTCATTATTAAAACCCGTAAAACCGAAATCAACTTTTACAACTCAACTTCATGACGATATAAGCACTGAAGTTGCAGATTATTATGCAGCTTCGACTGCAAACGCACTGAGACTGATGACCTGTGTCTGCTCCGAAATGTAACAAAATGGAAATAAAAAGCAATAAACAATGCATCGGTAAAAAAGACTGTTTGTTGCCCCTTTTCACAAATTCAGGTTTCATACTATGAGATAAACTATTGTTTGGTATAGGATCAATCTTTGACCAAGCATTTCAGAAGAAATCAAAGATGGCTCTGGGGATTTTAAATTGTTAGAGATTTTTGGTTTTATTTACTGATTCTGATTTTTACAACCTTTAGTAACATTTAGAGCGTTTTCTCTGTTTTTTGTTGGTGACCCATGACAGATTTTATATTTCTAGAAAGAGAACCTTTAGTATTATCAAAAGAATAGAAGAAGAATGTCACGTTTTGGGTCGAGTTTATAAAACTAAGCCCGACTAAGCCCTTTTATCTAAACGGAGTGTGATGTCATAACATACGTCACAAAGGTTTTTGGAATTTTTTAAAATTTCAGTTACTAATTAAGATGATTTAATTAGGTTACCAGTGTGGATAGAAATTATGCTGTTGCTGATTAAAGATAACTTAATTTTGTCCAAAATTTACGAGACTGGTATGAAAACGAGATATACACCTAATCTAGTTGGACGAATGCCCAAATGTGAAATAGTTAACTTTTATGCAACTCACAATATTCACATTAATAATTTCTATAACACTGAAGGATTGTGATCAAACAAATCCATGTTTGAACTTGCCAAAAAGTTGGTTTTCTTAAAGTTCATCTGAACCAAGAGGGCAGAAAGTGGTAAAGAGTGCAGAACTAGAACTTTGATGAACACGTTAGCTCAAATTACAATGTGTCATGTGCGATCATTAAGAAAAATCTTACACCAAACGATTTGAAATAGCACACGAAGAGTCAACAGATTCAATATTTGTAGAACTATTTACTAGAATCATGAACGACAATGTCAGAGAAGTCCAAAATCGCAAAGTTGTTTTGACAGGATCTTATAAAAATATGTTACATTAACTGTGCAGGTTTGGACACGTTTATCTGTAACGTACCTAAGTGCTGATCATTCTTCTCTAACTTGTAGAAATAACTTTATGTAGAAAACAGTTTTGAAAATTGAACTTGGCTGTTTTGTGACATACGCATTATCAATAGGTGTTTTTATCCTACAAAACCAAAGGCACCAGCAACAACAAAAGGTTTTTTATAGGTTGTGTATTGTGGTGTGCCTCCCACTTTACTTTCTCTAGTCGTGTGAACATGGAAGCACATAGAAACTTGTTAAAACACGTTGATAAAATAAAACATGGATAGTTGATTCAATAGTTTTCAGCTTTTCCGAAGACAATAATGAGCATGTCACGTCCTACTTACCCTGTGTAAAGTAAGGTAGAAAACATTGCCTTCGGACGTGTCTGGACGTAATCTTTGAATATTATTTCATCGTAAATACATTTATGACATCATTGCATGACAAAAACGCCTAAATACGCCCGGGTGTAATTTACGAACGTAGTCTTACCATTTCAAGACCCCACCACACAGTTCGACAAATATAGACGAATGCCAGCGAATCCCTAGTTTGTCGAATCTTTGGAGAACGAGAAACGAATCGCAAACTAAGGCGAATATTTGTGTTTGCTGATACGAGTCAATGAGAAATCCGAGTAAAGAATTCGCCTCTATAAACTACATTATCACTGGACAAATCACAAATGTATTCGCCAACATGTCTACTCCATCCCGAGAGTAAAAAAATGCCGATGATGTCATCAGTTTTTATTATATTACTTACTTCCATTATTCCATATAAAAGGACCGCACTGTATGAGAAAAAATGAAAATGAAATGAAAAACGTCCCATTTTTCAATTACCCTGACTTTTTCCTGATGGTTCTAAATTCTCCGAGTTTTCCCCGTTTCCCAGTCGCTGGGTATCCTGTCCATAATGGAGATTGGATTGATAGTTCGTGATACTACACTGTGCTGTAGCTGCTAGATAGTAGTAGTAAAGGTGGTGGTAACGATGAAGGTACTTGATGTGCCGAAGTTAATAGAAGGTGTTGGTTACAATGATGATTTTGAATTGGTGGTAGTAACGATGGCAGCCGGTGATGTAGATGGTTGTATGTGGTGCATGCGAATGAACTGCAGATGGAGTTCGGAGAATTGGTGATGGCGGAATAGATGGTACACGATGGTGGCCAAGGGTGATGCTAAATGATGTTGATAAGGGTTATGTCGGCATAAATTTAATAGTGTAGGCTTAACCTAGGTAAAAGTCGACTTTTAATCAGATAAAATCAATGTTTGCAATTTCTCACATACCCAACTTCAGATATTTAAATCTAGATTGCGTTTCCTGTAATTTACACTTCATGTTTTCTTCCACTGTTGATTGTCTTTCATTTACGATTGAACCGTATGCAGACAGTCGAGGTTCTTAATTTTATTCTCATGCCCAAACTCATATATACTTTTTACGTTATTGGATTGAGCCCTTTAGTAACAATCAGCCCATGTATTATTGTAGTCTTATTCAAAGTTCCCACCTAGGATGTAATTGCAATCCCAAAACTTGAAACGCCATCCTTGGGTGTTTCTCACACAAAAGAAATGCCTTGCTCAACCATGGATGACTTAATTAACAATTCAATAGCCTAAAACAATTAGTCAGTTTTGTGGCTTTTATTGTTCTGTCTTAACATAAAAAACTGGCAATCTGTAGCTGTATTGCTGCTGCTAACTTGAAAAGCCTTTCTGGCTATATTATTTTGATCAATCCTTCATCCACGTTTTACTTTTTTGCCAATAATTTTTCTTTTTGGAAAATTTTACATTTTTGCATGGTTTGTACAGAAGGCAAAACTAAGAAATCCAGTTTGCAGGTAATTCGGCCTAACGTAGTTCTTTGTACTACTTATCCAAACTGGCTATTTACTCTACGGTCATGGTATCGTACAGTGCGTATTAAAAAATTCTCCATTCCGTGCCTTTTATTTCTTCGATTTGGCAGTAAAAGAAAGGAAAACTTCAAGGTCTATCAAAAAAAAAGCTAAGTGACGCAAAAGAATATATTGCAAAAGGGAAAGAATATCAAACCGCAATTTAGCTCAAAAAATTTTGATTTATTAGAAAAATCATTTAAACCAATCTCTATTTCGCAGAAATTCAATAAAAACCCAATTAGGCAAGAAAAGATTAAATAAAGACAGAAAAGCTGATGGTAAAAAAGCTGCTAAAGCAAAGAAACAATAATTAAAAAGTGGTCCCAATAGGAAACCTTTAGATACACCTTGGAGAACAATCATCAATACCAGAAAATTAAATCTTATTTGTGTTAAATGTATTGTTTTTCACTTGGTTTAATAACGATCTATTGTAATTCCACTATAAAAACACGATTTACTTAATAAAACACTATTTTAATTGGAAATCAAAGCACAATTACGAAATGGTTTGAATTGTATTGTAGAAGTTGACTGAAACCAAGCGCGTATTATTATTTAATCGTAGACATGCGTCGATCTTGAAGAAGAAAAAGATGTTTCAATTTTAAGGAAATTAAATTTTTTTATTTTCTTTTGTACAAACAGAAAAAACCTCTGAACTTCTGTGTAACTAAAAACAACGAAAGATAACTTTTCTAATTTCTTCTTTATGGTTGAACAAATTTACTGTGATTGTGCAATTAAAACAAAATAATAATAATAAAAAGTTAACAAAAGTTACTAATTTGTGGCGTTGGTTTTGTTTTTATATAAAACATTATAAAGATAATTTCTATGTTCGATAGAACATTGGTTGTTTATCTAATCTTTCGTTAGATTAATGGGCCAATATTATTATCTCTCGTGTATTTTTTAACGATGCCAGATCTAGGTAATATTTTTGTATTCTTTTGTTTTACTGCCGAAATCTATCTACACGATTTTTAACAAATCTAAACAGCAAAAAATTTCTTTTTTTATTGTTCGCTGTAATTACATATAAAAATCTGAAACAAGATAAAAAAGATTATCATTCAACCTTGAATGCATTAAAAATCGGAATGCTTTTTACGTCAAGTATTCTGGAAAAAGCACAGGAAGCTCTTACGGAATGCATAATAATTACGACTTCGTGGATATATGGATGTACTCTACACGAATAAAGCGGTATCAATTGTTTTTGAGGTTTTACAAGTAAGGAAGTGAATTTCGTATTTGAAAAGCACAAACTAAATTCAGTGCGCATTCTTATTTGTTTCCTCTTACGTACATTCCTAACCTAACTAACAACTAATATGCAAATGCACTACGCCAAAGAAAATATGAAATCAAGTAGGTACATTTTTTAAAAAATTGGGCAACTTTAGCACTGCATTGATGTAATTCTAAGGTTAGTACCCACTGAACATAATTAAAAAGTAAACAAGAGAGATATGTTGATACCTATTTCCAAGTGGGAAAGTCAAAATTCAAATTATCCATTAAATAGGTATAAATACGGCAAAAAGAGAAAAAGCAGAAACAGAAAAAAATGAAAAACCAAAGCAGATAGAAATGAAAAAAAGATAAAATGGAAAGAACATAGTGATATATGCACTGAAGAGAGAGAACAAAGAAGACGGCAACTTACAATATAGTAAAGAGCGAGGAGAGTCAAGTTGAAAAAGGAGTAAAAAGAATAAATGACATACAAAAACAAAAATTACAATGAAAATATATAGAAAAAAAAAACAAAGAGCAAACGATCCCCCTTCAATCAAGAATGGGAATTATTACATAAAGTGAAAGTATATCAAAGAGAAGCTGATTAAAACAATAACAAAGAGCATTAAAACGAAGTCTGATAATTGTGAAATGAGATTTTTCAACAAAAATCAGTAGGAGTTCCTCTAAAAAGCAAATCAGGGCTTTTTCTGAATTTTCTGAGTTCCAAGTTTATATTGTCAGTTACAAGATTTCTACACATTGTTTCTAGGTTTTTCAACCGTAACTAGTAAGTGGCAAGATATTTTGTTCCTCTGTCATCATGCGCAACATTGAAGAACCCGAAGTAGAGGAGCTTCTTTAGGAACCACTGGTCTATCTAGCAATGCCCTACCTCAATAAAAGTCAAAATTGGATTTTTAAAAATATCACAATGAGACTTGGGGGTTTTGTTCTACTTAGGAATACTTCTACAGGATGAGTAAAACAAGCTTTTTTACCTTTCCAGGTTTCACCACTAGAGGTCGCGGAAAAATGAGCAAAATTCAACTTTTAAAAATTATTTACTTGATAACAGAAAGAGATAAACGAGTCGGGTTTGCTGATTTGTAAGTAGTAGGCCATCCAAACGTTTTCGTCCTGTAAAAGTTTCCCGGTAAAAAAACAAAAGACGATCGCTAATTTCAGTATTTTCGATAAATGGCGAAAAATACTAAATATTTAACGATTTTCACCTTTAAAAAAAAATTGCTGCAAGTAAAGTTCAATGTTCAAGTTGGCCATGATGGAAAACTTTTGCAAAATTTTCTTTTTTCATTCGATATCTTACAGTATTAACTGCAAAAAAGTTCATACGGCTGTACCCTGAAAACGGCTAACTTGATTATCGAATTTCTAAAATACTAGAGGAACTCGACCATTTAAAAACAATTGAAGGCAGCATGGTAAATGGCGTCCACTAATGTAGCATTTGACGCCTTGAACACGAATAAAAAAAAAAACAAAAAGCAATCATTCACCTCGAAACAATATGAAGAAATTTCATGTATCTCACATTAAGAATTTCTTATTTGAACTAACGGAGCAAAATTCTTTGAGGAATAAATTATATTGGTCATATATTACCATTCGTTGAGAAATCTTATTTCAAAATTTTGCTGTTGCACTGTGTAATTGCAGTACGACTTTATTCCAAGAGTTCTCAACTATTTACGAGCAAAAATTGGTACATTTTGGTCCATGGACTGAAAAACTTTCCCAACACTTCTTTGGCTCTTGTGGACTTGGAAGAAATTCTTGGATTTTTGCACGAGGTTTCTATTCTACAGAAAAATCCTCGGATTTTTCTAAAATTTTCGGGTTCTTCAGATTTTTGGCACCTTGAAATCCAATTTTTCTTTTTCCAGTGGAATCTATTCGATCTAAACATTAATCAAAATGAGCCCAAGCTTTGTGATTTCGATTTTTTTCATGTCAAACGGCCATTGACTTTTGGCATTTGGTACCTTAATGTTTTGCTCGGTATTACGTATAATTAGATAGATAACCAAAACCATTCTTGGTACTGGTATACTTTTTAACCCAGTCCGACAGTCGTAAAAGTGGCAACAAACATCCCGAAACTAGATGATTTTAATGCCCAACAGACCGAAACCGTAAGATCAGATTTCCCATGAGGTCTATCTTACTGATATTAGCCTTTTCCACACTACTTGTCTTGGTTTATCAAGTTTTTTTGACTGTTTTCAGATTTCATTTGAAACTTAAGCGTTTCTCTCTTCAAAACTGCGGTAACATGGTGAATCACGCGCTGATTCAAGCTGAATTAAAGCAAGAGATTAAGTAAGCCCATTTGGCTTACAGAGTGGAGTTTACAAAGTTAGATTTCATTGAAATAACGATTTTGATGGGTCACATTCTGGTTTTATAAAGTTATTTGCTTTGAATGAGAAAAAAGGAAACTAATAATGTATTGACTTGACGCTAATCAAGAGGAAATGATTCTCGATTCCAACTGAACTATTTTAGCTATTTCCGTTCCTTTTAGAGACCTGATTGAAAAACTGATTTCGTTGATGTATTTACTATTTCTACTTTGTATAAAATTACTTTTATAATAACTCATTCAAGTTTTTCTTTATTTACCGATGATTTTTGATTAAACAAGGAAAATATAACAAAACGATGAACAAAAGAGATTTAACAGAATCGACTTCCACTCCGGTTACATTTTGTAAAGATACTGCAATATCCCTAGCCTGATACACTCGCAAGTTTGGTTTTAGTATGAAAAAGATAACTTATCTTAAAATATTATTTGTCTACGCTTTTGAAATTTTACAACTACGAGAAATAGAAAAATCTGGAACCTAGAAGAAACACATGAAGTAAAATGATGTACGCTTGCCCAGTACATTTGTGGGTTTTTGATCATCAATCAACTTTGATGCCAATGAAATCGTTTGTGTAATATGTCCTTAGTCTTTAAAGGTAAGTATGGAGATTTTAACTAAACGATTCTGTTATATAAAGTTGCCAAGGAAATGCAAAACGCAATTGCTCATTTTCTTGTAGCAGAATTTAAGAGAACATAGAATCAGCTCTCATTTGATACATACTTGTCTTGCATCTGCAATTTTTCTGCTTTTTCTAAACTAAAGAGAGCGTACTAAAACAAAAAGTGCATTTCCAAGTACGGAATATTTTAATTGAACTCCACTCCGCCTATTATTTCTAAATTGTTTCTACCATTTAATAATACAATCAACCTTTCCCTAACGTTTCAAATAATAACATAGATCAGAGAAAAGCTTCGATCACGTTTCGATTCGTGATTACTCAAGTATTATTAAAACCAAATCATTTCTTCTTTTGCTCCGATGTTTCTTTCTGGTAGCACTCACATAATAATGATAATAATAGCAAGCAAAAAATAATAAATTCCCTCAAAAAAACTGCCACCAATATGTATTTATATACGTTATGATTTACATCGTTTGGTATCGGGTGGAAGCAGCAATAATAAGCATTGACATGTAATAAATCACAATTAACAATCGTTCTCTTGTAGAACGCTATCGAAAAAACTAGCAGTCATTGTGTACGGGAATTTTTCTTGCGGCGCACACACCGAGAAACGTAAGCTATGCAGACAGACAAGAGTTTGTTGTAATGATGTGATGACCAGTCAGTCATAAGTTTATGTGATGTCCTAGAAATGGATTACAGGGAATTTTTTGTTGTAATTTTATTAAAATTAATTTCCTAGAATATGGAATTTAAAATGTGCGTGTAATTGTATATTATTATGGTTGCTTTAACCAAGCAAAGAGTGAATGCAGAAAACAATTTTGGATGCTTTAATAACATACATAACCTCAAACAGTGGAAATGTAAAATGCAGGATTGTTTAAACCTAGAAAAGAACTTTTCATGAAGTTTAGGATTGTAAAATTCAAACAAAAAATAAAATCAAGAGTGAACAAATCACGAAGTGAAGATGAGAATCATTGTGACTCACATTCAGTGTGTACTGAGGTGTAATAAATAAAACAATCTTGACTTGAACCTCACTAAAAATGGAAGTGAAACGAATCATGATTGTTCCCATTTACAAATAGATAGAAAATTTCTAGAAAGAAACATAAAAATCATTAAATCAGACTATGACAAAATGAAACAAATTTAACTCATTGAAGATTGCAGCAAATAAACTTGAATTCAGATTTTTCCTATCTCAGCCCATAATCGGATCACTGATACAATATGGACACATTTAAAACCACTAGTTGATTGTTATCTTTTGAGAGGATACACCTAAGCATTAATTTGCATTTATTGCTGGTGGGCAAGCAAAGAACATCAGTGTGAATGAAAATCTAAATATTCCTAATAAGAAAATACTTGCATGCATGCCTTTATATTAATTCTGTGTAATCTTTTCAGAAAAAAAATAAACAAACGAGGTAAGTAGTATAAACGAAAAATCTTTTTATACGCAATTGTACACTTCTTCAGAAGCCATCAAACAGCAAGAAAAGGTTAAATAAACAAGTGCAGTTAGTGTCGATTAGCAAACACTACCCGCTAATAAGAAGGAATCATCGCGACCAACACGCAACACAACATAACAACAAACTATCGGTCACGGCACGAAGGGCGGAAACGGTAAAACCGCGGTTTACCGGAACACGCGATACGAGCAAACATCGTTCTCACTACTCTTAAGTAAATAGATTTAAAGAAGAACAATAAACGTAGTCCTCATCGAAAAACAGGCATGCAAAAGGTATCCTAACCTACAAACAATAATAAACACGGAACGTAAAATGTGTTTTATAATGTGTACACTTACCTGGATGGGTCCAGCCGCTCCGTTGGCGTAACTGTACGGGGACATGAGGTAACCCATGTTGAAGGAAGAGGTGTGGGGGGCGGGCTCCACCTTGCCTGAAACAATTATTAATGTGGATAATTTCTTTAATATAATCGACCATGTTCATAAATTAATGGGAGTGATTAATTTTCTTATTAACTAGAACATGGTGCTTTGTTTGGCTTGCGGGTAATTTATTTTTGGTCAGTCAATTTAGTCTACGCAATATCACCATTATGCAAATACATATATAAAAACCATAAATTTTCTAACAACTGCACCATTTAAAAAGATATAAAAACTAATTAAAAACCATCATACCATCGTTACTTGACAGTAAGTGAACCCAAACGAACATCTTGAGACACAATAATTATGCAAATTCACGATTCTAAATCCTGACTTAACCCTTTTAAAGTTGGGGAGCTACTAAGACTCTTAACTAAATATTCAAATCAAAGAAGAAAAATTTTCTTTAATTGTTTTTAATAAACAGTAGCCAAACACGTAAATATCTTATCGGAGAAAAGGGAGAACTTGCCAAATATAGCAACACCAAATTTAATTATTCTTTGTCGGCAGTTTATTAATTCTTGGTAAAATAAAAATTCCTTCCTTTATTTTTATTTAACAATTGCAATCACAATCAGCTAATCAAAATTACTGTGACCCAGTGAGCGTAATTCTAGAAAGGCCCAATTTTGGGAACAAACAAAGTTTATTTACAAAACAATTTTAAAAACTTCATCATATTTTTTAGGTTTATTTATTTTATCAGAATAGTTTCGCTACATTTTAATTAATGGACAATAATTGTAATCAAGTAATACAGGGTGTTGAAAAAAGAAAAATTCTAGCATCAAACTTTTTTAAACCATTAAAAAGATCAAAAAAAACTAGTAGAGCACACAAAACAGATTTTACTAATATCTTCATCAAAAATATTTTAAATAGCTATTAAAGGCAAAAATTACATTAGTAAAGTGAGCCAATTACAAACTACTAATTGCCTGCAAACACAGGAAAAACTGAAAAAAAAAATGCTAAATGCTAATTAAGTACGATAGCAAGATTTCAAAGCAATTGAGTGCGAAATTCGAACATTCATGATACAGCAAAACCTTGGTCCAATAATCAAGTCATAGCAAGATTAATGTCGATCTTGGGTTTTATTTGTTAAACGATGAACAATCTCAGAATCATTCGAAACGTTCCACTGTGGGCTGAATCGCAATTCTAGCTGGACAAAATTATTTTTGTTTAGCAAAGCGACTCAAAATGTGATAAGAAACACGAAAAAAATATTGAAAAAATTTTTAGAACATTTTATATGTGCTTTAGGCAAAAATCACAAAGAAAGAAATCGGATAATTTATTGGAAGGTAAATTTTAACTGAATACTGACAATATATTGTATTGACAAGCACATCAAAATATTATAATTATACTCAAAAAAGACAATGCTATCATCTTCACTGGCTTCGTTGTCATGATCATGTTCAACTGCTTTGTCTTGGTCGTCTTTATTTGCACAGCCCATAGTTAAAATAGCAATATTTTCTGGATTATCAGATTCCTTAATATATTTAATAAGAATAGAACGTCTTGGGGCAATTTTTTTCTTTCGGCTTCGGCATACCTCTACAAGTGGAAATTACAGGATCGAATGACACTAAGAGCATGTGCACCAGATCCCTTGTGGTATTCGTCCTAGAATTTTTTCGAGTATGGTGCTCCCGGAATCTTTCATAATTTTTAGTGCTGGCTTTCTGAGCCTCTTCGGGGAGCATACCAATTGGTAGGAGTAGGGACTCGATTACCTCTGACCCATTCACAAGAATTTTATGAACGCTTACCGGCATTCGATACCACCCATATTTTTCTACAAATAATTATGCAGTGGCCTTGGTGAATTCATAAAATTTGTCATGATTATTTCATGGTCACTCGAAAGAACGATCAAAATAATACCAAATCGGAAGCCTTTTGGTCGTTTTCAAAATACCGTCTTGCCATATTTCCTGTATTGAACGTTCACCCACCTTGCACCATTTTATCAACTGTGATACCCAGTTCTCTCGATTCTGAATGTCCTTCCTCACTGCAAGTTGGTCCAGTTTAGAATGTAAAAATTTCCTTACCATATTCGTTAGCCTCGACTCCTGGAGAATAACAACGTTTATTTGCTGCAATTATTCCGTCATATGAAGGGTACGAATTTGGTGCATTGTGATGTTTTGATTCCATTCGCATTTTTTATAGGCATCCTTAGACATTCGACAATCCATCACTAGTGCCAGACTTTCTTCTTCTGTATAGAAAACAATTCTTTGGGCTGGTTCTGGAGTTCTTTCTGCAGGGGTTGAAATGCGCATTGGCAGATTAAAATTGCGCTTCATCCAAGTACGATTTGTATCAACAAATTTTGATCTAGAGCATGATGCAGCTTTACACTTTTTATCGAGTGTGCTACAAAATTATTTAATTCTGTTAGCAAGGGTTTTTTTCCAATTCCATATCATCCAATACATATTCTATCTTACTACAAATAAACTGGTGCAACAAATTAATTGTAGCGTTTGAACCAGCCTCCGAATGAGTTTCATCACTTCTCGAGCGCCACAACTCAAACAAAGAGCCATTCGTAATTGAAGCCATTGAATATTAAGCTAATATCTAAAAAGATAAATGAATGTGTAACAATTATATATCAATTGTTTTTAATTATCTTTTCTCTTTATAATTATCAAAAGTTCTTTTCGACGTATGTGCTCAGTACCTGATGTTATTCAGTAGAATAATTAAATAATCACATTTGTTGCACATCAATGCAAATGGTACTTATATCGTGAATAACTCAAACTTTAGGGAATATAAAAAAGTAAATTTGAGCCTCTACTCTGCCCTACTTTTTTTTGCCGCTCCAAAGAAAATGTAAATAATCGCGTATTTTTAAGCATATTGATAGTCAATTAAAACATTAGTACCTCATGTACACCTAAAAAATATGCAAGTTAAAAAGTACTTACGTATCTGTTTCAATCAGCAAAAATACAAAATATGACAAATGCTTTGCTTATAATAAAAATTTACTAGGGACATTAACTATGAACAAACTGACAGCAAGCCGACAACAAGCTCGTTATTTGGTACGCCGCGGCGTTTAGACAAATTTTTGGTAGATGGTGATTCATACAGAACAAGTTTATGCACGTTTTGTCTCGTTTACGATAACTTGATTTCTGTGTATTTTGTCCAGATAGAAGTGCGATTCAGCCCACAGCGCGTTCCAGTCAATCTACAAATTATTTCGTAGGCCATGGGCAAACCCGAAAACATCTTTGGATCATCTTCCCCTTCAAAGGGTTCAGATTAACGGCCATCCACTAAAAAAAAGGTCGAACATTGAATACTGAAGGTCGGTGAGAAAACCACAGACATTACATTTTCTTGATTTCCTGGGAAAGCTTCCCAAGGCAATGTTTTTTATTAATAAGACGCATTCTGTTCATATTACAGAGAAAAAAAATACATTTCATTTAGATTTCGTCCAACTTCCAAACAGCTTCTTGACAAATAAAACTATTTTGGAGAAAAATCGTCATTTGATGCTAAAATTATGGAAAAAGATTAACCAAGCGATTGTCAACTTTGAGTAACTTTCTACACTATCAAGGAACACATTTTACATAAGGCAAAGAAAAAGCTTTGGTATGTACGATCTTTTGTTGTTTTGCGAATGACCAAGCAATCGAAAAACAGCCTGCGGCTCAACTTGGATTAAAAGTAGTTTAAGCACCGAATCTAAATAATTATATATAGAACAATAATTGACTCATTACTATGCTTCTAAAATATGGAACGTAAAAACAAACAAGCCGAGATAGCAAAACTATTACCATCTTCAAATAATGATTACACAAATGAAAAATTTTGTCAAAAATACAAAAGGTGGCAGAAAAAATGCAAATTAGGAGTTTACAATGCTTTGGAGATGTAAAGAATAAGAGTCTTGAAATCCAAACTAAGACTCGCATATCTCAAAATTCGAATTAGGTTTGATTTGAACGTTGAGTTTAAGATTAAAATTGATGCCAAGACTGTAAAATTGCAATAAGAACAAAACCAAAGCTCACAACGTCCTTAATTCTGCAATTCTGCAAATAACTGGTTCTATAATTAATCTTCAGTGTAGAAGACGCTTTGTCGTTCGTTTCACAATGAGTTTCTGATTCTACAGACAGTATCAAACGATTCTTCTTAAATGGATATCTAAAAAATGTATTTTTTTTGTTTTCTTTGTTTTTTGCTCCTTTTCGTAGCTTGCCTTGCTTTGGGTCATTCAGTATGTTGTGGATCGTACATCAAAATTCAATTTTATTGTTTATATTTTTGGTTCAGTTTCAATTTTTAAAGCTTTTGGTAAACTCCTTCTATATTTCAAAGTAATGCACACTGACCTAATTTGAAAATCTTCCAATACCGATTTGGCCATATCATGAAGAAGGAACCTAATAGAACAAAAAAATGTTTCCCATAGCAGCAGAAGCAACCAAGCTACTAAGCAAAGTACAATATGCAAGAAAAGCAATCTTTTGATTACAGAACAATTTTTTTTAAACTCTTGTGGTCTTGGTTTTATAGTTCTGGCATTTCTAAATCTACCTAAGGAAGGCGAGAACTAAGAACGAACCAGTTTATTTTGACTCATAGATGATGCCGACGGAAACATTTTTGCTTGATTTGATTAAGTCAAAATTTTTAATTTTTAAGGCTAACAAAATGTACAGATCAATAAAATCTTCAATAGTAATGATAAATAATTTGTATATTCCTCTGATAAAATCATAATTGGATAGTAAATACATAATAAATCCGCAAGATCTTTCATTTGAACTTTTAAACACAGCAATATTACGTGAAATTTCAAGATAATTAAATTTAGTTCGCATTAAGAGTTTAAATTAGCACACACAGACTAACTGGATGTCTTGTCATTGTCGTTACTAAACTCTTGGCATAATAGGTTAAGTTTCTAAACAGGGAAGTTCTCTGTGAATTTCTCCAAGTAGTACTTATAAAGAACAGATATATATACACACACAGACGCAGGTGATGATGTCTGAAGTAGTCGGTAATGTAATATTATAACAGGTTAAATGCATAAACATTAAACAAGACTCAAAAGAAAAATTTCTAACCTCGAATTAATTTAAAATATGATATCGTTGATTTAATAAAAAAGCGGACTAAATATATTACATTTATAAACACACACTTCTGTATAATTAATAAACTTAAGCAAATAACCTCAAACATCAAAACAAGTTTTTTGCTCAAATGAAATTGTAGGTCTGAATAGATCAACCATATTTATGAATAAGCAGCGTTAATAATATTGAAGTGATGATGCAAAAAAAAACATGTGTGAATGAAATACCACACTTTAAAATATTAGACATGTTCGTTTTATAATAACTTTTTTTTAAATTTTATTTTTTGATAGTGCAATAACCTTTCGATAGAAAATAATAAATCTGCAACAATAATTACTTGTTGGCCTGTTAAAATAGGCAATTTGAATGCAGGTATTTCTTCTATGTTATAATCACCTTATAATAATAAAATGGTTATTATTATCATTATTTTTTTCTTATAAAAAGATTATCCAAAGCGTAAATCTGAACAAGTAGGTGTATCATTTTTTGGGGGCGTTCTCCACTAGTAAATACATCAGTATAGATATAATTATTCTTAAAAAATACAAGAGTATGTTAATGGTCTAACCTTACTTTTTCGTCTTTATAGTACTACATATTTAAAATTCCATCTTTTTAAGCTTGCCTTAGTAACTCCAAGTGAAATATTCAGTAAAAAATTTCGTAAATTTAAAACTAAAAGAAGTAAAAAGTGAAGTTACAATACTTTCAATGGCTGCTCCATAAAATGTTTTTCGACTCAAAGCCTATAATCGTTTCTAACCTAACTTTTACCAGGTTGGTAATATAATTAGTCCAATCTAATTTAATCGAGTTAAACCGGCTTAAATCTAATCTAATTTACGTTGTTATCTGAAGCTCACTTGAATTTGAAAATATGCTTGGGATTAAATAACAAAAAGTAGTCCTTCAGGCCAGTCCAACCCTACTACTAACCAAACTTTGCGGCTTATTTTGATATATAGAGGAAAAGGCAAATACAAATTTTTGCAATATTAAATTTTTTGAGATTTTACAAAATAAACAAATTCCTTGGAAAACCATTAGACTTGATATAAGCCATATCTCAATCCAAGATCTTTTATCTATCCACATTCTTCATAGTCTTCACTAATTTTGTTGTTTAATGCATTGCATATTTAATGGAAATTATTTATCTCGATGTATCGATACAGGTGCCATCACAACGAACTTTTTCTATCTTCAGTGGCGGCGGTGCCAGAGGAGCCATAGGGAAAGAATCAAAATAAATATGATGAAATTAGAAACGTTTACTCGGGATGTCCCAAGACATAATCTTCAGATAAAAAGAATTGCCCGTTAAAAGCAGAAGACAATCAATCACAAAATAAGCGAAAATTCAAACCAAATGAGTATCTGGTCTTATATCTCCTGAAACCGTATCAAGATGGAATCTTTTTTGTTCTGTATAGTAGAGTATAGGCTTTAATATAGGATCGGTACGGTCGATCTTCATTTTTTCTGTTTAAGTATTTAGATAAAATTGACATCAATATGTTATGTTTGGCGACATCTTCAGGGTAGAAACCATACAAAATCAGAACTAGTGCAAAAACGGAAGTGATATTGGGCCTATAAAGCGAAGAAACAACAATAATGTATGTAATGTAATAGATCACGACTTGTCTCAAATAAATATTCGATCTTCATAGTATTCTACGATTAATTGAGAAGTTTATCAAAGACAGTTAAGTTCTGACTCATCTATCAAAGCCTGAAGAAACCTTTTATCAAATTGGCCATGTAACTACCACGATATAATAAAACGCTTATCAAACTATCAGTAAAAAAGAAAAGTGATCATGCATTTGAATGTAGAAAAGTTGATTCAGTATAAAGTTGTTTATAGAAAAACTGCTTCATACAGATAGCAATTCCAGTGACCCATACTGAGCTGTGATTAACCGTGCTGGTGCTATGTTTATGTTGATATTTTGATTAATTCCAAATGAGACTTAAAATTCCTTTTATGCAAACAAAATATAAAAAAGTCAATAAGTGTCTGGTTATCTTTTTTAACAAGGTAGTGCGTGCAAAACATGTCAGTTGTGCTGACCTCTATAAATGGGTCTACGAGGGATTTGGTTGCACCTACTTGCTCTTGTTTTGAGTATTTTTGCCCAGTCACTCATTCAAAGACTTCCGAATGTCTTTATTTTGACTTTAGCAGCACATGCATTTGATCTTTCATAAGATCCTATTCCTGCCAACCAAATTTTGTAAAAATCAGTCTAAAACATTTGGGAGTTATTTTCCATGCAAATAGTCAGTTGTGTTAAGCCTTGGAAACGGGTCAGTTTCACCTTATGTCACTCATTCAACGAATTAATAATATTTAGGTTGTTATATTGACTTTGGCAGCAAGTGCATTTGGTTTTCTATAAGGCTCCTGTACCTGCCCACGGGATTTTGAAAAAATCAGTTCAAAACATTCGTGAGTTCTTTTCCATGCAACGAGTCAGTTGTGTGCTACTCCTTAGAAATAGGTTTAATTTGGCTGCACTAACTTTCCCTTGCTTTGGGCATTTTTGATCAGTTTCTCCATTCAAAAATAATTAATATTTAAGTATATACATTGACTTTAGCAACATCTGGATTTGATTTTTTATAAGGGTCTTATACCTGCCCATTAGATTTCACAAGAATCATTTAAAAGCATTTGCGAGTTAGCTATGCTTAGCAATGGATCTAGTTTTGTTTCATTTTGGGCATTCTGTCATGTCACTCAAAATAGACAAAAATGAGTTTAGGGTGTCGCTAGATTCTCTGCACTGAAATCTATTTGTATGTCAAGTAAGACAGCCAGCTTTAACTTTGAAAATTACTGATACAGACAAATTTTTAGGATGCCTTATCCTACACAAATGTGAAGAAAGCCAAACAGGTTTCACTCAATATCTTAAAACTATGATTTTCTGAGTTGGGTCGTTTTTGCTTTGCAGATCAGCATACCTGGTCACCAAATCTTGCAAAAACCAGTTAAAAGTCTTTTGTGGGATGTTTTCCATGCAAAAAGTCACTTGTGATAATCCTTGAAATAGGTCTAATTTGGCTGCACCTGCTTTTCCTTGTTTTGGGCATTTTTGTCCAGTGTCTCTTCATGTCATTCATTCTTCTAATACTAATATGCCCTTATTTCGACTTTAGCACGTACATTTGATTTGTCATGAAATCAGTAAAAAACACCTGTGAATTGTTTTGATTGCAAAGAACCATTTGTATTCATTGCTAAAAGTGGTATAAATTGGCTGTACTCATTTTCCCTTTTGATTTTGGAATTTTACTTGCTTTTTCTTCTTTTTTTAAAAAAATGAAGATTGATTGATTTTAGGTGTTTTGTTTTCCTCTTAAATGGGAACTATTTGGCTGATTCCTATGAGACATATACTTGTGAAGAGCGCTCTTGCTAATGATCTTTAAATAAGTTTTTTGCAATATAAAAGGTCCTGAGAAAAATAAGCCTAAACAAGTGTAAACGTTTCAAAGGGTGATTCAGAAATTAGAAGAGTGTTAGTTAATAGTCCAAGACATCAGATTAACTTTCAAAAGTGAAGATAAGACCGTGGTAGCAACATTGGACAGCTTAGAAAGCGCGTTTTCGGTTACCATAGATCCCAAAGCGATTCTTTAAAGTAAGTGACATATTTTTCTGTTATGGCGGGTTCTTATTATTACTTACCTTCTTCACTGAGACATTAGAAGTCTGTTTAGTGCATATTTGGTTATAATCATTGGTCCTATTGGTAAATAAAGCAATCTCATTAAGGCAAAATACTAAAACTTTCCGATCTTATCGTTTGACATACACATTTTGACATTAAGCACATTTTTTTGCTTTTGGTCTCTATCACATAGGAAATTCATGAAGTCTGATCTACAACTGTCCAGCTACAAAAAATTGGATATTACACAAGTAATTAAGCCTTTTATTTTCATCTTTTATTAAATGATCAACAAGAATATGAAACTCTTTTCGGGTTCTTCCTTGTTTTGCTTTTTGCTAAAACTGTTGTCCTAAAGCAATTCCATCCACTGTCAGAGACTAAACATGTGTAAGGGAACTTTCACCGAGTCTCGCATGTCAAACAGCATTTAGGTCTTGACATTCGTATTTTCATCTGCAGTCTATAATCTCATTGTACTACCACTGATAGAAAGCAAAGGGGTACGTGCCCTCTCAGAATTCAGGTCTTACATGCGTTTGTGTTCATAGAAGTATATGAATTGTCAGAAGTTATTGGATACACGTTAGAGAAACTACTACCCCACCTTAATAAAATGGTATTAACCGCCCCTAACGTATTTTGTTCATTCATATAATTTCGAATTTACCTAGTGAATGCGTCTAAAAATGACTTGCATTCAGTAATATTGGATGATTTTCATTTTAAGCAAATAATATAAAAGTGGGGTTAGAAGTCTTTAAGTTTAGCAACTTATAGCAGCCGAAAGAAACTTGAAGTCGTAAATTTACCGATTTTTTTACCACATACGAAAAAAAGGATAGTTTTACTACTACACTACGTATACTGAAAAGTTATTTGGTTACATTAGTTAGCACAATAATTAATTACATGGTCTGTTGAAATAAGCAATTTAAATGCAGGTATTTCTCTTCTTTGTGGTAGAATTCATCCATTAATTTTTTCAATTTTTTTTCTTACAAGTATTAAATACACAAATAAAAGATCGTTGTGTACTGAAAGAATACTGGAATCTTGGCAACTTGCACAGAATTTACTTATAGAATTTCTTTGTCTAAAAGAATGTTAGTGTGTCGACTACATACATATTTACGTCAATCTATTAAAATCTTTTCAGGTACATTTGGAAATTTAAAACGAGCTACCATTTCGTTAATTATTTAAAAATGTTGTAGGATTAGTTTCGTTTTAATTTCCCTTTTCAATATTTATTTTCTAGACTAGGAGTCGCTAAAAAAACACTTTCACACCTGGATGCTTTTTTAATGGGACGTAAAAAATTGGTCGATCCCCTTCTTCGTAACATCGTTATTCGTCTGGTACAATTACCGCTAATTAGACGTTATATACGATGGGTATGTGAACACGGAATGAATTCCTAATTTACATAATTTCAACGAGCACTATCGATGGTTGAAATCGGGGATTCCTATCGGTTTATTAGCTATCCTACGCACTACAACCAGTCGCGAGTAATTACTACGACCTGTCATGTAAATAAATAAACCGACACCACTGAAAAAGTCAACAAGGCTTAAAAGATTTCTTCCAACTTGGATTGTAATGTGTGTAATGGTAGCTTTTATTTATTAACTATGTTACATGTATTATTATCCATCTGGTACTAATGTGATTTCTTGCTTCGCACAACGACTCTTATAATTAATATTTATACTGGTTTGCAACTGGTACTTAAGTAACGTAACTCCGCAAGCTAAATAATTTGACAAAGTACTGTTGTTATCGTGTACTACTCCAATAAGCCTATGCTTTATGAGAAGGAATACGTTCAGTAGGTCCTGGCGCGACTTGGGCTGACATGAGAGGGCCCCGGGGGGGCCGTGGTCTCTTGCAGTGCCCGGTTCGCGGCGACCTTCAACCGCGAGCCTTGGGTCGCCACATACCGTCTACACCACTAAATACTAAACTGGTGGTAACGTACTAGATGGCCAACAACAATATAACCTACTCTAAACGATAATCTCTCTCTATATAAGCGAGAGGATAAAATAATTTTTTAGTTAAGACTTTAATTTTACACTGATCGATCCAAGGAATTAACAAAAAAAAAGACAACAACCTGAGTTGAAGATAAATACTAATGAGTTTAGGTGAGACTAGCAGATCGAAGACGAGTGAAGCTGAACGATTCGAAGTTAATGACCGAAATTGATCTTTCGATCCGAAACAAGCCGGTCCAAAATAAAGACTTCCGTTGGTATTCTTGAGGGTTTTCTTATCTTTTAGAAACTTTTGAAATTAAGTTAATTAGATACTTTTGCTAAGAAACACCTCGGATGTTTGAAAATCAACATAATTAGCCAAGAATCTTTGCTAAATTTACTCTCTCTTATTATACCTCTGCTTTGCTCTTTCTAGGCATTAACTAATAATTAATTTGTTCCATAACTGACATATTTCAAATGTCTTTCGAATACGAATGATTGAAAAATTAATCTTTTTTTTTTCGTTTTGCTTTATAGGAAAAATGTCTTCATTATCCGAATATTCGTTATTCAGCAGATAATTGAATAAAAGTGAGGTTATGCATTAAAAATAATATCATCAGCATTGCTAAAACAAATGATATTCAATAGTTTTTCAAGGTTAAGATCAGAAAGGTTCTTCTTTCTAACTTTTTCGGTCTAATAGGAAAAAACATTCACAACAATATTACAACTTGAAAAGCTAATATTTCTATCAACTTCAGTAGTTCATCAAGATATTTTAATTTCAGTAGTAATTGTAACTTTGTAAACAAACAAAACATGTTGCTGATAGGGAATATTAAAATCCGGTCAGTTGTTCAAGAATTACGTAGGTAGATTCATTTTCACTGCTTTATCCATTCATTTGTGCATCCTATTCATTTCATTTACTATCTTAATTCTTCTCATTCTTTCAGATGTTGCTGTTTCTATCAATAGCGGTTAATGATTTTTTATTACATGGGGGTAACATGAAAAAAATTTACAGGTCATTTGAGAATGTCCTGTGCTTTGACCAGACAGAACGCTGCGTTTGCTTGTACTACGCTATGTCGCAGGTTTGATCGTTGGATATTTTTCTGGTTCGTCGTCGCAAAAATTAGTGTAGAGTTCGCTACGTGTAAATATAAAAAGGACACCTTTAGAGATTCTAATTAAATAAATGGAGTGGAAAAAACTCCATGCTAAGGAGAAGGATAAAAAGTAGGCAAGTGAATGAAACCATAGAAGTATAAGTTGCAGATGTCTTTCCTTCAGTTCCACGGTATTTCACGAAGTGATAAAGAAATGGGGAGATCTAATTGTATCTGCATTTTTTGCTTTTTTCTTTCGTAGAACGGAATTCAAAGTCGAGAATTTGAAATTAGTCAGGACGCTGATGAGAAGTACGAAGAGGGAGGTACCCCTCGGACTCCACAACAGACCTACGGGGTCTCCTTACCGCTTGGCGCCCAATAAAAAGCCCAAAAATCGTGACGCCCAAACCCTGGGCCTCAGATGTCTTGCCGGTAAGATATTCCTGTCAGGAAAAATAAGAAGATTCGAGAGAGACTCCATAGATAAATTAACGAACAAAGCATACATAACAATCTGCCTGTCCAAAGCATTACCACGTTATCTTCTCATTTCTATAATTTTTTTCTAGGCATTCTTTTCATGCTTGTAATCGTAAACTTTGACACGATGATGGGCTCAAGATTCGCTAGTGCAAAGATAATCAAGTCTTCTATTTTCTTGTCCTTGTTTACAGGTGTCACTCGTAATTTTCAATAATTCGATGGCATTTTTGGATTCTATGTATTTGGAAAACTGAAAAGCACTATAAACTTCTTTGTGTATGATTCTGTAAAACATTCTCGACATTACGGGCATTACCTCATATGTTCACCGTCGGTCAAAGACCACTAGATTCTTTTTGCAATAGTCTTGTAGAGTTCTAGGACGTGTTCGAAAACACCTCCCAGGAGGTTTCTTAATCGTTCAAAAATAATCTCTTTTACTGCCAAGCATCCGAGAATACTGGTATCAATCCAAAACTGATATTCACTTTTTTACTCTGAATCGTGTGTAGAGGTTAGAATGTTTTATTTGGCGTCCATCAAACCGCTCGAAAACATAGACGTTCCTCTTTTATCCATTTCGAACATACCCCCAGCGGCATCTTATTTCTTGTACCGTGTCATTCATTGGGTAACTAAAGATACCTCCTGATAGAGAGATATGCTATCTTGCTCCCAAATTGTGGGGCTGAACGAATAAGTAACAGAAGAGCAAAATCTGGACCACGTAATGTATACAGTGTGTCCACATTTCGATGCTCACTATTGGGATCTCGGAAATTGTAAGAGATACGAAGTCGGTTAAATTAGAAAAGTTTTGGATATTTTAGAGATCACTTTACTTATGCTTTTGTTTTTTCAAAAAAGTCCACGGCTTACTTCAAATTTTTTCTAATGGAACGCCTACTTGATTTCCATATTACTGAACTGCACGCCTTAAATGCTTTTCAGTGATACATGGTTTGACATAGCTATTCTTTTGTTTTACCGAGTTATGAAGTGAAAATCATTTTTCATCATAGTGTGCCATGACATGTAATACACCAAGTCGTGAAGTTTTATCAAAGAAATCCATCTGTTATGCAAAAATTGCTGAAACAAAATAAATACGCTTTTATGGGGCATTAGCTGCTTATTTCATGCTATCTTAAAAGCGTCTTTTGTTTTGTTTTAGAAATTGTTACATAACAAATGTAATTTATCTGACAAAAATCAATGATTTTCATATGTTTAAAGCCGTGGCACACTAAGTGGAAAATGCTTTTTATTTAAAAAAAATAAGATAACTTCGTTTTTAGCAAATATCTAGCAAGCCGTGAACTTCGTGAACTTTTTTGAAAAAACAAAAGCATAAGTAAACTGATATCCAAAATAGCCAAAACTTTCTAATTTAACCGACTTCGTATCTCTTACAATTTCCGAGATCTCAATAGTGAGCATCGAAATATGGACACACTGTATACAGGAAAATTAATTGTACATTCGTATGCATATTTTGGGTAGTCTTCTTCATTGAAACCTGTCAGTACTTTACCGTGTATCGGTCATAAATCGCAATATTTCAGTTTCAGTGCTCTCAGTATATTAATAGTGATGCACAGAGTATTCTCAGCTAACAATCTGGTTAGCAATGTGATCATTATATATCACTCCAGTTTCGAAACTCATTCTGTAAATTTCAGAAAGTTACTCAGTCCAAATGCAAAAACCTGATAATCTTTGCAAACCGTCAGTTTGAAAACCCAACCAAGACGACTACATCTATGGTAATCAAATCTGCAGGAAGACTAAAAATCGAAATAATGACAGATCTTGTCAATATGTCCTGAGAATATAAAACAGATTTGATCGTCTTTTAAACTCAGAAAACTGGTAACAAACCAATGCAGGTGAAGAATACGATCGAGGAAGCTGACCGATCACAAATTCTCACGAACTTCTAAGAGTATGTCTAGCAAAATGGTTATCTAATGACTAGTTCGTTCGAACAGGCCTTTTTGGCTTAGATAGAATCCTTCGAAAGTCTCTGTCCAATTTGATCTATCCCTGATGAACTTCCAAAACACAAACAATAAAGTATTTGAGAAGATTTCATGCTGGACTTTCGCACTATTTTGCACCCGCGACTCTGATTCATCTGCTTGTTGAAGAACGGATGTTATTTGTGTCAAGAGTAGTGAAAGTATAGTTGCTAGTTGTTTAACTTTCACTGTCAATAAAGCTTTCAATTCAGTGCGATTGTTCTTGCGTTTGGAACGATCGAGAACTGTTTTCTCTAACAGATTTCCGATAAACAGAATGGCAAAAAAACTTTGAAATGGAAGTACATATTTCTTCTGAAGAATTTGAAAAAATAGAAACAATCAAAACATGGCTCGGACTCTTGTCACATCCTAAAACAATAGAATTTGCTTTGATCAAAAATTGGCAAAAGATAGTGTTTCTCGCCACCATTCTGGAATTAATCAGACGGGCTATGACTTAACGTATTGGCTAAACAGATAAAATGAAAGTTTCAACAATCACTTTAGGCTTTACCAAACACGTATAATAATTCTAGAAAATATTTTTTCCAAATTTGTTGTGGTTTACTTGTCTTTGCGTCTTCTTGGACATCTTCAAAGCAGACGATTGCACCAGCACGTTAGCAATTGAGAAATTAGGAAAAATCGGGAATATTGATGAAGTCAAATGTAAGATAGTCATAGTTTGCTGAGACAATATTTATTGAGATTGATTGCATCTTTATGGTTCTATCCATACAGCTAATAAAGCAAATGCACCTGTGAAAACCCTTCTTAGTTTGATTTTGTTGATCTAAAAATGTACACGTAGAGATGTTTTGTTAATTTTTCTTTTGGTAATATGGCCTTCATCTAAAGTAAAAAATTAGCCCCCAATTACATCAACAAGGAAAACAACACCTTTAACAGGAGTTTAGACAAAACGTTTTCCTTTTATTTTAAAATGTTTCTAAACTATTTTGATTATTTTTCCCACACTCACGAAAAATAAAGCTAAAAACACTTTTACTAAATTAGTACCTGTTAAATAACCAAACAAAAAATTTTAAAACCCATAAATTAAAGTTAATTATTTCGGTGAACACGTAGATTTTTGGTACCATTTACAAAGTGACTTCATTTTTTTCCAAAATTAATGGGTACTTGTAGCAAAACGAAAGTATATTCTGTCTTTTAACCAACATGTTTTATTTTTCCTAGTAAACATGTAACAACAAGGAAAATTAATGTGTTAATTAGGAAAATGAAAACTATAAGAATATATTTTTTATTGAGGTAATAAACAAAATTTAACAATTCCAATCGGCAGCATTTTCAATTTAATTAATGAAGAATCCGGAAAAATATTTCATTGAGAAAATATGCAAAAACATTACCTATCTTCCATTTAATCTTACTTAACCTTTTCGATTTCCTTAGGAAATCAACTATTAATAAAACACAAACATCTTCAAGTTTTAAAAATAATCTTCACAGGGACACAAAACAAGAAGAATCATCAGTGTGGGTTGTCGAATAACGTAATGGTCGACTGGGTATATCTGTGCCTTTACATCTGAGGACTGGTCGTGCTGAGCAGAGTAGGCTATGCAAACACAAAGGCTCATTTCATGGGTCAACGTTTTTGGAACTATTGGCCCCGAACGGTGCAATTATTTCACAACCATTACCTGTCGATACACACAACAACTTCTCATAATCAAAAAACGTATGGTGTTCACGTTCGCAATACCTTTTTAGTAGGAGAGACGTCATTTTTTAAATGCATTCTCGACGTTTTAACGTTAATTAGATGGAATTCTGCTTTTGTTTTTATACTGTTTAAGATGCCTTTTGTTTTGTTTTTGTTTTTGCGAAATTAATTATTATATGTTGTAACTTGTTCTTATAATTATTTAACAAGAAAAAAACCAGAATCATGTGAAGAAGAATAATAATAATAACACAAAAAATACGATAGGGTGATGATAACACAATGATGTTAACACGTCATATATGCATCACGATGACCGCGAATGATGTCGCCTGTTTCTCTTGTAATCAAATGCGAGCAAAGTCGGTCTCTAATCGTTCTATACTTTTTGTTAATTTATCAAGTCAGTTTCCCAACTTCCTTATTAAATTATATTATGGCGGTTTTGAATACCTAGTAGGCTATGCTAAATACATACACAAATAACGTGTATTTCCAGAAAATCAACTACATTCTTTGAAATGCGTAATAAATGATGTAATTATTATATAGGACAATCAGTTTTCTTAAAATTTATAAACAACGCGCGTTTCACGATTAAAACCAGAAATTAAAAAACCTAACCTAAAACTTTCCATTTAAACAAAGACGGATTTTTATTATAAATTGGGTAAAAATCATTCTCTATATTATGACAAATCTTTATTTTCGCTTAATCAGAGCGAAAAACCCAGACAACTTAGAAGTCACAACCCCAAATTAAAATCTCATTTCGGCAAGCAAAAACTCTGGTTCATTTGCAACGGTAAGGGGGAAAACCTTGACTTCATTTTTTTCTGTTGATAGAAGTAGAGGTAAAATTAATTTTTACTTTTGCACATTAGTGTAGTGTTTGCTGTGGAAACATTACAGTCGATTATTTTTTATTAAAATATCTTCTCTTGTTTTTATAGCAACTTATTTATTTTAAAACATATAAGAGGAATAATAATCATTGCTTTCATTTGTTTTTGATTTCCATAATTATCGCATTAATGTTCGATAACTAGAATTATTAAGAAATTTCTCATTTTCTTCTCACAATTAGATTACACATCCAAGAAACCGGAAAAAAATTTAAATTACAATTGAAATTCTGTTTCAAACTCTTTTCTATGCAGCCGCCTTCTGGAATATAGAATCGAATCCAACTTTGACCAAGTTATAGAACAATACCCAAATATAGCACCCCTAGAAAAGAGGTGACGGTGTCAGATAAACTAGGCCATGATGAAATAAAACAAGTAAGGTCGAAAAAGGTCAATTATTGCACTTTAGTGTGCTTGTTTTCTGTTTCTATTTGCTGAAAACTTTCAAATTTGGAATGACTGGTTTAGTTTAAAAGGGTCATGAACAGCTCATCTCTCATCTTCACTTTTAAGCATTCCTGGTGTCCAGTCAAAAAGAATTTTCCGTGCATAAGTGCATGCCTCTGTACTAAATCATACAGAAGATGTTATCCACATACTTAGTAGACAATGTGCAGGTTAGAATTGAAAAGCAGACGCACACTGGAAATAATGCCGTTGCCTCCATCCAATATCCAACTGTTTTTTGATAATATGGAACTTGGTGATGCCATGGTGTAAATACGCGATTTAAACAAAAGTGGGCAGTATGTCCTAACTAACTGAATAAAAACGTCAGGAATAGAACGATTTTTATGAAGACAGAACTAGTTTTCGTATGGTAGATAGTTCTCTAAAACTTGAACTTGCCCGATAGTAATTTGCACATGGTTCCAGAGGAAAAATGTTGAGCAACAACTGAATAGGTAAAACAATGCTGTTTATTGTTTCATTTTTGTTAAAAAGATAGAAGAGTCAACATCTTAAAAAGATTGTTATAGATTACCAAGTCTATACAATGCAATTCCGCAGTTGTTCTGCTGTGGTTCACAATAGACGAGAAGACATTTTCCAACCAAGATGGTTTTCTAGATTCTCGGGTTACTTCTTAATCAAAATCAGGTTCAGTAACATAACACCAGTGGAGGACTTGGTTCAAAGTAGTAACGCCAAGCGATATATTCTTATGCTAATATGGGAACCAATATGATTTACGAGGAAAAGGTTTGCAGCAGCATATCTTTAAGGCTCTTGATAGAAAGACCTGTTAGTTCGTTGTTTTATCTTGGTTTCAGTATTTTACTTTTAGCCCGTACAGCTCTTGCATCCACATATTATGTACTTTAAAACACTAAGCCCAATGAGACAGAAAATTGATAATGGGTTAATGACTGATGCGCAAAAAAAGAGCAATCTTGATAATTGTAGTATACTTGGCTTCTTTAAATAATGATGCGGACATCATCTCTTGTTGGTTCTCGCAATATTGAGCTTGCTTCAGGACAGATTGTCCTAGAAAGCTTGCCATGCAAACAAATTTCTTAGAAGTTTCTCCTTGTGTTAACTATTCTATGCAGGGTTGTTCTGTTGTCTCATTATTAACCATAGTGAAGTGTCTACGGCAACTTGCCTCATTTACCTGTGCTTTCACCGGTCCTGAAAAAAGTCGTTTGTTAGTATACAAGATTACCAAGCCATAGAAGAAGAGGTAAGTCTATCTAATTTCGTCAAAGACAAGGAGAGATTGAAGCAAGACTTAACAAACAAAAGTAACGTCCATACAAAAATGGACGAGAAGAATAGTGCCATGGACATAAAATAGAAAGAACAACTTAGAACCTGTTTTGGCCTATGTGGTCATCAGGAATTACATAAGTTGAAATCTTCTAAACAGCTCAAAAAGTTTCTTAAACTCGATAAAGTGTCTTCGACGTGTCCCAAGCGCTGGTGTCCAGTCCCTTCGGGAAATAAACAATGGAAGCATTGTGCGGTCGAGCAATGCCTTCTAAAGGCTCTAGAAATCTTCCATTTCTCTTTTGCTATCTAAACTTAGAACAAAATATCTATAACCAAACAGTGCGTTCATTTGAATAAACCACTATAGCACAATGTGGTCTATCATTATCTGTTGTGCTCCATGTCAAAAAGACGTCGCTTAGAATCCAATGACTGATTCTCCATGGTAGTTCGGAAATTACAAACCGAAGTCTCCAAGTCTCGATTCGCTATAGCAAATCCAGGCGAGATCTTTTTCGGAATGAAGAGCAAAGAGTTTGAGATTGGGAGTTTTCTGTCTTCAGAAGATTTTTCTATCAAAGGCAAAAATTCTGAAATTGTAAAATCGTTGCAAGTGGAGAATGATCTAAACCTCAAGAACGTGGCACTGCCAAAAAAAACCAAGATGTCAATGCCCAAAATTTGATGCTCTGCTATCAAACAGAGAAATACTGCCCTGTATAGTTTGATACAACCTGATTATGATTTTTGTTGTTTACCAGAATTGCTTCCAGTTACCTTCTTATTTTAGTTACTTCGCCTTAGCTCTTTTTTTCTCAGCGAGATCCTATCAAACTTATTGTAGTTGTTCCAATTTTGATATCCAGATATTCTTTCTTCATGCGTAAATTTAAGGTAGTATTTTATGTTATTAAAAAAAAAGAAAATGAAGACGTTCTTAGAGTAGATGATTCTATACCCAAACTTTTCATTTCATATGTGAACTCTACCTTATCTCGTAATAGGATTTCTAGGTTAGAATTGATAAAAACAGTTTGGATTGGATTTGTATCAAGGCAAAAGTTTCAAGCAGAATTTAACCAAACAATTTACTTTTGACGTCCTAGTTTTGTCGCTGTATAAGCCAATTCAACTCGGGAAGCCAAGTTTGCCCACTACTAGTTCAGATGGTTTGGCTACTGTTCGAAAATAAGTTTTGAAACGCCATATCTTAGGTAATGATAAAATCTGAATATACAAGGATGTAGATATCGCTATGTCTCGTTGATGAAGATATAACAAGGTAGAAACTACAGTCCAAGGCTATGATTCTGCATACTTGCAGACTCATAGTTCTAGTGAATGTCTATCAAATTAAACTACAAAGCAAATAACAAATAAAACTGATATGTATTAAGAAGGAATCTTAAGGGTCTACTCAAAGTATATTACACACAATAAAGAGAAAAAAATCCTAAAATACACAAAATAAACCAATTGGGTCGGAACGGATGTACCAGAATTAGAAAACACGCGAGCAAAAGAACACCATCCTCAAAATTCTATCAATAGTAAAGTGAAAATAGTCGAAATATTTGGAAGGATTTAAAACGCTTAGGAACCACTTTATTGCGGCCGTAAAATTCTCTTTACTGTTCTTCAGGTAAATTTACAACTATAACTTTTAAACTTAACAACATGCAATATATCTTATAGAGGTTTTTATGAATACTCAAGAACATTTTTGGAGTTTTTGACTTTTCACTTCCAAAATACCTACTACTCTTGACACAATGTTTAAATTATTAAATAGTGTCTTCAATTTTTATTATAATAACAATATTTATTGATTGTCTGGAATATATTTTATAAATATCAATGTGCCACTACATTTTTCTATTTTTAAATGTTACAATCTTAAATATGTGTAAACAGATAAAATTTTTAAATAATTACTGTCTCTTCAGCTGAAGTAGAGGCAGCTACCAAATAATAATAACCTAAATTTCTCGGGGACAGCAAAAAACATAAACTTGAATTCTCTCGTACAAAAATTATAAGCACTTCCTCCTTCTTTTCTCCTCAGGTGTATACTAGCACTTAACAATGGGATAATCAGCAGTTAAAGAGTAGCAGGTAAAAACTACGACGTACAGGTTTTCAACAACACACCCTAACCAACGACCATGATTTTAAATATGATGCCTCTCACGCTTAAAATTTTAGCAGGTGAAGATACATCTTTACACAATACCACAAGTCAACTAGTATTTCTATATAACATGAATCATCCTTGAAATTTTGATAATTAACAAGGTAGGCAAAAAAATAAATAACAGAACTTACCAAAGACGGGACTGTGATCTGCTCTAGAAACATGTTTGTTACTGGAGTAATTTCCTCCTGACTTTTCCTGGAACAAAATATAATTTATTGTAGAAGCAACAAAAAACAAATCTTTGTGTCTAAAAATAGTTTTAATCAAAGTTGTGATTTCATTCGATTTATTATCAAGTATTATTATTTATTATCAAATAATACAATAGTTCTTTTATATCGAGTACAACATAATAATTCTTTAAAAACGTACACGTCTAACCTCACTTTAACACAGTAGCAATCTATTCTATCAAAGATATACTTACGTAATAATAAGAATTTATATTTTTATCTAGGTATACTGGCTTAGATGATTTTGGCAACTGCTGCAAATTTGGAGTTATAAAGTTATAATATTATAAGAACACTCAGCTAGAGCTTCGGCAACAGAGTACTCTACAGTACGAGTCTTCCTTGACCAATATTGTAAATTAAAAAGGCCTAAACAGTTATTTATTAAATCATCATCAAAGACAGATGAGAGTTGAAAATAGATCAGACTCCAAAAAGTCATCAATGGTCTTCTGTACAAAAAAGGCCTACTAAGAAGGTATCACGTTCAGAAAAGAAATATCGATATTGGATCCAAGCAAAAAATGCAGATTTTGGGAGAATTTTATATCGTCAAGTGCTCCTCAAGTGAAAGTTGTTTCAGAGTGACTAATACCGAATGAAACATTAATTTTAGGTTCAATAAGCGAATCTACCGGAAAAACAATCTCTTGGAAAATAGATGATTTTAGGAAAGCCACGGCAAGCAATATCATAAACAGGAAGTGTTAAACAATGGTAGTAAGAAAGCGTTAAAAAACCCATTACAATCATCAACAAGCTAACTTCAAAAAAAGAAGAAAAAATGGAAGCTGTTCTTCAAAATGAAAAGCAGTTACAGTCATGTTGCCACCAACAAGCAGGGCAGTCGACCGTTCAAGAGTAAATCTCCCCTTCAGAATTCGAAGATCTGGTGATGAGTAGTGGATGAAGGTAATGGAAGGCCTACACAAAATAAATTAGTCCTATTACAACGACACGGAACTCAGAGTCCCAGGGGAAGCCTAGTCAAGTTTAAGAATGGAGCAGTGTTGTAATGGCTGGGCGAGATATTGACAAACGTGTCGATGGTTTCAGCGTTTATAAACGACACCCCTTTTCATAACAGCGTCGCTGTGGTGGATCTTCGGACGTTCCTGGTACCAGATTCAGAACAGAATAATGAACTGACTCAAGCAATGATGGGAGGCAGGAAGAAGCAGATAGGAACCGCAGTCATAACGAGCCCGTTGAAACGTGCAATTGAACTGCGTACGGCACAGAACCGAAGATCAGGACAAATACCAAGTGCCGAAGGACATCCAGCCAGCACGAGCGTCAGTGAAGCTTTGTACGCGTAATATGGAGTTACAGCCTGGACCCCCACTTAAAATTATTAAAAAAACAACAACAAAACTGAAAGTAACCACAAAATAGGACCCAAAAATGATTTTTCATTCGGAAAACATTCCACCATATAATATCACAAGCGACCAGAAATCGAAAATGGAAGGACTGAATTTTTGTTCGAAGCAAATTGTTTTCTGAAAGCATCTTAATTGAAGAAAAACTGAACATTGCCTCAAACGTCACTTTAAACTCTGATCCATCGCTAATGTGAAGACCAGAATATCGCGTCTAAAATCGAGGTTGATTTTGTCTAAGTCTCACTCCACGCAGTCGATATAAGATGGCGCGGCAAGCCTAAGATATCATGATATACATACGTAGCACTCCGTCCCTAGATCTATGATCTTTGATTTTTGAAAGTTTTTCCAAATGTGGTCAAAAGGTATGACGACCGGTTTTCCACTATTTGTGTTCTTTTAAAAACGCTATACAGTGTGTCCACATTTCGATGCTCATCATTGGGATCTCGGAAATTGTAAGAGATACGAAGTCGTTTAAATTAGAAGAGATTTGGCTATTTTGAAGATCAATTTACTTATGCTTTTGTTTTTTCAAAAAAGTTCACGGCTTGCTAGATATTCGCTAAAAAAGAAATTATCTTATTTTTTTTAAGTGCAATATCATTTTTCATCATAGTGTGCCATGACATTTAACACACGAAGTCGTGGATTTTTATCAAAGAAATTCATTTGTTATGCAAAAATTGCTAAATCAAAATAAATACGCTTTTAAGGTGTTTCACGCTTATTTAAAGCTATCTGTAAATGCTCAGTAAAGTATCTTGAAAGCGTCTCTTTTTTGTTTTAGCAATTGTTACATAACAAATGTAATTTATCTGACAAAAATCAATGATTTTCATATGTTTAAAGCCATGGCACACTACGTGGGAAATGCTTTCACTTCATAACTCGGTAAAACAAAAGAATAGCTATGTCAAACCATGTATCACTGAAAAGCATTTAAGGCGTGCTATTCAGTAATGTGAAAATCAAGTAGGCGTTCGATTAGAAAAAATCTGAATTTACGTTTCACCGCCTAAGTAAAACAAAAGACAATCGCAAAAGTAGTTGTTTTATGTTTCGGAGTAAATTCTCTAAAACATATGATGGTCATATATTCATCAAGAATATTGGACAAAAACGTAAGGTCAGAAAATCCAAAAAGATCTTGGAATAAGAAATATGCAACGAGTCGCGTTTAATCGGATGAATCATAATGTGGTTTACAAAAAGAGTTCGGATTCAAGACTTGATCTTGCAGTTCAGATGACAAATTTTTACCCACGGAAAGCAAATAATCATGTAAATTACCTGCGAATTATGAAAATGGTTTTAGTAAACATTTTTAATGTTCACCGATTTGTTAAACAATTGAAATAGCTTTAGACCATAACAGAAACAGTGAGCTTGTCATGCACCTACCTACAAGCCAAATCTAACCGTTTTAATTTAAACTACAATGAGACAGCTTATGCTACGAAACGATTATTTCATATCACACAAAACAGCATATAAAAAAGGCAACTCGCATAAAACAAAAGAATATAAATGAATGCTCGCCACCTTTCTCGATCATCAAATCAGTGGTAGCAGGTGACACTTTACAATTTAAATGCACCAAACATCTTATCAATAATTGTTTACCTTTATAAAGTAGGCGTGTTTGACTTGAAAAGTTACATACAAACAAACAATGACAAAGCTCCTATTATTGAACAAAAATTACAAAATACGAAAAAGTTTTTTTTAATTTATTTGCTGTAGTTAGTTTAGGTTAGTTTTCCAAATGGAAGTGAGGTTAGATTTTACTTAAATATCAGTTTTCATTGTTCAATAGCCAATTACATCCTTGATCTTTTTTATGCAAAACAAATCAAAAGAAGGGAAACGCCCACCAAACACCTTTTCTCTCGTACCACAATCTTTATGCCAACAAGCAGATGTTTATTATTGCCAACATCGCGTACTAAAAATTTTAAAGGTTTGTTTTTGCAAACAAAAATGAAAATTAATGCCAAATTTTATTTTTTAAATCACATTTCCAAAAAAGGCACTGCAACAATAAAAATAATAGGATAATAAAATATACTTCGAATGCCAATTTTGTTTTGATTACGTATTAACCATAATATAAGAAAGAACCAGGTATAAAACTTAATTATATCCTATCATAAGTAACGTTTAAAATACGGTCTTGTTAGTGTAGGTTGTTGCTTCTCTACTTTTGCACCTTTTGTTTTTCAATTCTTGGTTGTAACCTCAAAATAGTAATTACTATACACAAGATACCTTGTAATTTTCATGAACATAAAACACCTGTAATAATAATTACCTACCAAGAGAGTTTAATCCAATATTTTACATTATAATTAAAAATTATTCATTTCGTAGCGTTAAACACAACGAAAGAAATAAACGAATTGGAAAGGAAAAAACCAAATACACTCGCTAACATCTTAAATTTAATCCATTAATCAAAATCATGAGTTTTCTACAGCTGTCATATTTTATTCCTCACTTAATCAATTTACCACCACTATATCCATCACTTTTATAGGAATTTGTACTTCAAAATTATCTCAAAATTTTAATTGCAATAAACATACAAATATAACATAACGTGCAGTAAATTTACTTGTAACGAATATTTTTTTATCGGGATGACCCCTCAAACTATTTAACCTTGACGTTATAGATTAAACTGATAAATAAATGCAAATAATTTCTTATAATTTGTTTTACGTTATTGGAGAAATTAAATTTGGACGGGAATCAATAATAACGAATTGATTTAGATATTTTTGGCTTTATTGCTTTTGGCAAAATATCTGCTGCATCAACAGCATATGGTATTGTAGAGTTATCTTTGACATGATTTATTAATACATCAAATATCAGAACAAAACGCGATGTGTCAAGATATTGGTATTATTGAAACATCTAACCAAAAAGGAGAATATACATCTGTGGGTAATATTTGGGTTTCAAATACCATTTGAACTATTATTATGAGTTATGAACAATGATCCGATGAAATCATCTCGAAAAAATAAAAATCTTAATAAAATTTATAAAAATAGATCGTTACAACAGGTTCCAAACCTAAATGATAGCATCACAAAGACGTTCATTATTGAGTATCAGTAGAGGACAAAAAAGTATAAAAACGGTAATCTCCATTGGCAAGTTATTAGCTAGATGGGTGATTCTATCACGAATTCAATTGAAACGGAAAGTTCGGTCTGGTCATTTTATAATGTGATAAGACGTGCACTATTATGAGAAAATACTGCCCCTTCTGACAAAAAAATTGGCTAAACGTGAATCTTATACCCAAGTGCTGGTGTAAAATCCATACAGTATCATAAGGAAAGTTATACCCATAAAGCCATCAACATTTTTTGATTTGTTGACAAAATCAAAAGTTGTGAGTGCATCTGACAGTGATGCAGAGGCCATCAGTGCTCTCAAAAGACATTCAATAACTTATAACAATAATTTTGGTCCTTGAGCAGATTTGAAAAAAAACTTCTAATTATATATTCAAACAGGTTTATATAGGTGTCTGTACTTAAATTCTAGAAAACATAAGTCACACCACTACTCTAAAGTTTTTTGCTGAAATCTGCAAATTAATTTCACCAAGTAAAGATGACCTTTTTTGATACGATCTAGTTTTTCTCAGATACAACAAACAAGGCTCTTATAAACAGAATGGATATCAGGAGAAATATAGATCCTCAGAACTTGAAGATATAACTGTTCAAAGACCAAATATGCAAAGCCAGCCAGCGGAAAACTAACGCTGGAACAATAGAGTTGATTTTATTTCACAAACCATAAAGGAAAAAATTGCCATAATGGCATAAGAGTTCACCTTTAGTTTGTTACATTATTTTAATCAATACGGACCATTATTAGCTGATGAATGATTCACTAAATCACGAATCGAAAGATCAAGACCAAAACCTGCAGACGCTCGTCAAAAAATTTTGCAAGAGACGATTGGTGAGTTAGGATCTACTCGTTCATGCTTATCAATAGCTTGCTGCTCGGTTTTTGTCTAAGCCATAAATGAGAAAAGCTGATCGTTAAGACCTTCTGCTTGGAGAATTTCCTGGGAAAAATACAACTCGATGGTTTGTTAGTGCAACCATAAAAATCTGATTTTCGACAAATCAATTATCAAATATTATGTTGCATGAATTTTTGCAAAGTTGCAAGATTTTTTGGAATTTCAAAAAGTAACTAATTCATAATGGGCATTTGACGTAATGTCTTACCACCAGCGAGAATACTATTCTAAATTATTTATGAACTTTTGCAAAACCAACCTCTAAATGGGTGCTTTCTCAATCAGGTAACGCAAATTCACATAGAAAATTTCGACAGTCAAACTAAGATAGAAAGTAATTTGTATTTTTGTTTGATCGACTATTAGGAAAGTCAAAAATATGAGATACAATTTAATAAACATAAAAAATGAAACAATACTTACCTAGGAAAACCAAATAAATCATAGCATGAAAGATGGTTTATAAAACCAAGACCTATTCTTCAAAATTTGAACAACTTTGATAATCATAATTATTTTCTTAGTTTGCAACCGATGGTAACAGAAGGTATAAACATAGCAATAGAAATTAGAATTAAAAAAAAAGAAGAATAGAAGGTCCTTGAAATTGTACTAGCAAGTAACAGGTAGAATAGCAAAATAAAGGGGCTTCCTAAAAACTCAATACTTTGCAGAAAATGTGTTTATAGTAAGCCATCTTTTAATTTTGTGTAAAGTTAAAAAAATAAAATAGCTTTTATTGCAAAAATAAAAAATTAATAAAATTGTTCAATTTGACGTCTCGGGACTTCTATTAAAGACCATAACGTATATTATAAGTTTCTGAGGGTTTTGCTATTGTTTCTCTTTATAGACATACATCCATCTATGACACGATTTTTTACCAAACCAAAGATATTGTCAAATTATAAAACAATTTTTGGGCATAATACTTCAGCAGTAAGTAAAATAAATGTAGACGTATTTTACCAATACCATACAGGCAGCGCACATATAATATGTGTGTAGTTTTCATTGATTGGCTTTTTCCTTGATTCAATCAGAATTTCTTCATTAAAATTACTAAAGATTTTCAAACAATATAACACTCTTGCTATTTATATTTTAAAATATAAAAGGATACTCATTTTGGAACCTGCAGCATTAAGTCAAAATCAAAGAAAAGAAGTTAGGCAACATATCTGATCTTATCGTTTGATAAGGAATATTTAAAACAAAAAGTATGTCTATGTCATAAACAAATTTTTCCCCGAACAAAGTCGAATTACAACTTCTTAAAACAACAACCAAAAGTACATTTTGCCATACAGATTAAGTGCTTTGATAAAAGTTAAACTTGAAAAATTAATCTTGTATCACCCAACATTATCTATAAATTTCCAGATGTGTAATTTCATTTTATTTCTCCTTTTGATCTTGCCGATATTATTGCAACAGAAAAAAATTATTCTTATTATTATTAAACATGTTACAATATTATAAACAAATAAATTAAAAATTTAAATTTTATTAGAGCACAACATCAACATACACACACACAAAAAAGTTATTGTTATGTAGACCATAATTATTTTTATTAGTCCATAATAATTATCCAAGCAACTAATTGACTATGTTAATATAAAAGAAAAACAAAAAGTTATGCAATGTTTGGTTTGTTAATCTCGCTGCTGTCAGTATTATAACCTGTAGGTTTTAAAACAAATGGAATATCAGAGGAGAAAGTCGTTAAAATGTATAACCAACCATTCATTAAAGTGTAGAAGGAATTTTGATGCTTCTAAAAACGAAATAAATGAGTACTAATTATGATTAGGAATTGATGATGGTTCTTCTAACATAATTTTATGGTGTTAATAAATTTAAATAAATAAAATCTAAAATAAAATATGTCAACATTAATTAGAAATATATAAAGAAGCTAATCAATGGCATTTCCTACTGCACTAGTTTAAATTGCACTAGGCCTCACTTGAACTAATTAATCTAATTACTAAACATCCTGGTGAATGCAAAAACGCATCAAATAAAATCAGAAATTATGGGATATAAAATTATTTGAAAGCTTGACAACACCTGGATAGTTCATCAAGAATGCTGCATAAATCAATAGGAAAACCTTAAAACAGCATTTTCCTTCTAGTTAGATAGCATTATTGTTCGTTTGGTATAACAAAAGATTCAGTTTACAACCTAACCTTTTAAATTAGGAGCAAGAAATAATTGTGGTTATAAAATTTTACTACCCAGTTTTGAGGTATTTAAGGTCTATTTCATATCCTTTAATTCTTAGGTTATAAATACAACCAAAAGTTTTGTTCCTACTTTAATTATTTATGATTTCAATGCTGCGTTTGTTTCTTCAACCTTCTTTTTGGCATTTTGTAGGGTCTCACATAAAATTTTGATTTATTAAGGCCACCTATAGAAACATTACTTTCTAAAAAATAGATATAGAAGTTCAATATGATTTTGTTCCTTATTACAGTGATATGAGAAAGCAGAAAAGGTTATGATGTCAAAACATTCATAGTTGAATCTTCAAACAATTTTATGATTGGTAATCTCCAATTGAGAAAAAGTCCATAGATTAGATTTTGGAAGCAAACGTGTTTTAGACAAAACAAATACTATTTAGAAAAGACCAAACATTCTGAAGAAAAGTACAATAGAATTAAAATTGATATGCACATAACACTACTAATGACCCTTCTAAAGGGACCATAGACAGAATTACAAAACTGGTTCAAATGTTAAAACAAACCTTTTAGGTAGTTGATCTTCGCAGCAAACAAAACTTACTTTTGTTCTGCCTAAAACTTGCTTATCAATATGGGAGAAACAAAATTAATTATAAAACCATAACCATATTAACAGTCAAATTAATGCTACAACAATTTAGATGTAAATGCAACGTTTATAACATAACATCAAAAACATGCCCACTGATAAATTTATTGTGTTCACCAACAAAAAATTAATAATATACAAAAGGCATTATGATTACTATAGTTGCTGATTGTAGATAACCCAGTTAATTTACAACTAAAATCACTGACCATTTAAAAGTGTAGGTTTCAAGAGTTAAGATTTCCATGAGGATTTTTTCTGGATTAATTAAAATTAATGTTAAAGGGTAACGGTCTGTAAAAAGTTTCGCGTGGGTGGTTTGCCGGTTCTGATCCTATTCTTAATATAAAATTGGATTTAAAGATCAACCAAGTGAAAACCTTTTAATGAAAAAATATAAGTTAACAATATTCACTCTACACCGATTTACCCATAAATTACTGTCCAGCACACATAAATCACAGTGGAATGTTTCGCAAATTCGAAAAAGACATCTTGAATTTCTTGGCATATTAACAAATTATTTCTTGAGCCAACTAATTTTTCCAATGAAAATATCATTAATAATAATTATCCAGCAATAGCAAAAACCAAAATTTAAATTAACAAAAGAATCAAAATTGGTTAAATGGGAATTGTAATAACTCACCAATAGATTTCCAGAATATCAAACAAAATACCGAACTGAATTACCAAAAAGATGGTGGAAGCTGCAAGCCGTCGGATCGAAGCTTGCCAAGATTTTAATTGAAATAAATTACAATTTGATTCGAAAATTCCAAGTTGCGCGTATAAACGTTGAAAAGAAAACAGTGTCAAAACAAATGCCATGAACAACGCCCACAAAAAAAAGCTAAAAGAAAATATTTTTAATTTGTTGGGTTAATAACCCGCGCTCTCTATTGGAATTTTGGTATTCCACATTGATTTACGTTGATAATCATATCGATTTATAATATTTCAGCCTAAACAAAAAACAATTTTTTTTGTTAATTAGATATGGTATCTAATTTAATGATAACAGCAAAAACTTGTTAATAAACTAACAACAATAATAATAAAATTACACGTTATATATGTAAGTAGTATAAACATTTTCACTTTCATTTTCGTTTGGTTATTTATATTTTTGTCTACATAAAGAGTCGACTAATATTTAAATGGCATTCGAAGTTGAATAAATAATTCGTTATCAATTAAACATAATCACAATTTTGTCTTAACATTAATTTGCCATTTTACTTGGACGTTTTAATTTAAATTTCTTTTCCTTCAATAAACAACATTTTCGTCACTTATGAACTGGTAAAAAGGTGCATTTTGAAAAAACTTAATTTTAGACCGTTAAATAAAAAAACAATCGGTAGCACGAGAGGAGGTGGAGGAGGCGTAGGACGAAGATATGCAAGAAAGTACCTCGGATTCAGTGAGGTCGATAAGGCTGCTCTTCTCTTCCGTGAGGTTTTCCGAGGACCTCTTCTCGTCCTCGCCGTCACCCTCGTCCTTGAACACCTTAACCTCATCGGTGCTGCAGAGATCATCGCCGCCACTGGACGAGACGTGTGGCATGGTTTACTCGCGACGCGGCGGCATCACACCTCGCTACATGGCACCAGTCCGGCAGCGGTCGTTCACAGTCAACTCATCCCGTCACCAGAAACAACACCACGAACATATTAGCATAACGACACAAGAACACACGTCGAATACCCGAACCTGATGCTTTTCTAACCCTTACTATAACAGAACTAAAATAATCCATCACGAAGCCGACGACAACGACGGCATATCCTTTCGATAGGCAGACACGTGTTTTGTTGTTGTAGGGGCACAGGTGTACAGCGCGCCAACGTCACTCCACTCTCTCTACGGCAGTACTTCTACTACAGTGCGGTCAGCGCCGCTAAAAACGCTGCGTGATGCTCTGTTGTCGGCCCGACCAATCACCGGCTTCTTTGATCCGCCGGGCGGCCTCGCAGTAATGGCAGCCGACACGACTGCGCACGAGGCTTACCGAATTCCGCCCGCATCCGCGCTCCTGGCTTCTGTTCTTCTCCCGCTACATGATTTGTTTCATGATTAATTTCACCGCCAGACATTTATTTGACTAATTTATAGACTGTTGTTTGTAATGATGCGCGGACTTATTCTCTCTACCAAGTTTGCACGTTCCTAATGTAATTGTAATTATACAATCGAAATATCTTAGTAAATCCAACCATCGCGACGATATTCTGTCTACATAGATGCGCAACACGCTACATTACAACAATTAGAAATTAATTCGTCACTGCCTACGAAGAATTGTTAATAGAAAAGATCCCGACAGTGCACTCGTTTTTCGACTATTAAATACACAAAGCCACAAAACTACCGCAACTAAACCGATTCATTATTGCACGTAGTGTTTTGATTGACATCTTGCAGAACGTATAATCCTAAAATAACTTTGAAAATCTTTTAACAGACGATAACTTTTTACAGTCTTTTTGAAGACTATTTCGTATACAAAAACAGCCCTTGACAAACTTATATCATTTAAAATCTCCATTTGCACGACGAAAAACATTATAAGTTTTGTAAAAAAATTCGTTAAAAAACATCTCCCTACGCATGCCAGTTTTTATACTAAAAAACAAGAGAAATGGAGGTTTTGTTTTCACGAATGGTTTTAATTAGGTTAATTCCTGATTGCAAAAAACGCGTTAATAAACAATAAAAAAATGTGTTGCAATACGGATTTTGAAAATCGTTAAAATGTAGGTGTTATTTCTCTCACTTATTAACAATGAATAATAAAACATTCTGACAGTTTACAAAGAAAAATTATCGTTTTTTCCTGATTTGTTCTTTGTCTTTTTCTTGTTGCATGTTTCGAAATTTCCTTAAAAACTGATAAATTATTGAATTTCATTATTTTTTCATGCAGTAATTTTTTCTATTTCGTTTTTATTTGCTAGACAAAGAGAAATTATTATTGTAGTTTGTAAGATTTGTAACTATTTTGTTATTAATTATAATTCCTAAGAAAACAATATTTTTAATAATTATATATTAGGTTATATTCAGTTCTAGGGTCGAAGTTCAAGTGAACTCTCAAAATGCAACCCAACATACGTGTTCCCTATGTTTGCATAGGAAACTTAGGAAGCATGTATTTTGGGTTGCATTTTGAAATTATTAGAATTGAAGTTCTAGGTAAATACTCTTATAATATAGAGACAATCAGAAAATCTTTGAAATTCTGTGAAGTCGTTAGGGAATAACAAAGTATGAAAAGAAAGATCAAATTTATGCTAAAAACTTTCTAGGATAAATTTCTACTATAGGCTATCAGTATGGAAAGTTTTCTCTATTCCTGACTGCAAGTGGTCGATGATTGCAGGTAGCGATAACACATCGCAGAAACAACAGTTCTCTTATGAGTTTGGCATATGTTGTATCAGATAGGATTGGAAGGTACCAAACGTTTCCAGTTTTAAACAATGAAGCATTGTAGAAGTGACCGAGACCAAAATTAGAGTTACACAACGTAATACGGAGATTATAAGAAAATTTTGAAAAGAACTGAGACTTACTTAATGAGGAGTAGACCCTTTGAAACATTTTTTACTTATGTCGAACTTCTTCAAAAACAAACGTAATTTTGCTTTTACAGAAATGCCTTAGTGATGAAAATGTCTTCTCTTTGGGAAATTATCAATTTATTTTGTCATTAAAACAATGTCGGACGATTTGGCCATCAAAAATAATATTTTGCACTTTTAGTAGAATTTTTAAAATCTTTGAGAACATACAAGTGCATAATATTTAGAGTATTATTCCAATTCCGATCGAATCTGCAGAAACGACTTGTATGATTCATATCATATCATAACTACTCAGTAGCAATGTTATGTTGACAAAGAAACGTGTAGATTTTAATATAATCATAAAACGATGATGAATATTGAAAAAATGTACAATTCAGGGTTAGTTTGTCCAATTCGAAAATTATTAAAAATGCATCGACGATTCTCTTTTCCGTTTTTCTTTAAAAAGGTTGATTAATAAATGGAGAAAACATCACAGCAGTTGGACTTGGAAGAAATTGTTTGTGATACGTTCATTGGCGAAACAACGCTCGTGGCAGCAACCACCAAACCGGTAAAAAATCCATCCAAAGCAATAAAACAAATTTCATATTTTGATCTTATCAAAGTCTTAATCTAGATTCTATTCCTAACCTTAATCTGCATTTAATTACATTATACATATTGCAGATTGCTTTTTAAAAGCAAACACAATCTCATCTAAAATGTTTTAAGCAGTGAATTTTATTCGTGCGGAGACAAATCGTCTTGGTTCCTGCTTCGAAACTCCCAAAATATTGGAGAATATTCAACAAGCAGAATGACGTCTAGTTCACGTGATTACTGGTCAGCAGCTACGTCACATTCACAATTGAAACCAAGTCAGAAGGTCACAAGTTTTTCTTTGTGGCCGATAACAACTATTTATTGAATCTACCGATTTAGCGCCCTCATATCAGTCGCCTCATTGCTCACTGGCTTAACATCTGAAGCGGGCCCTCCAAAGTACTTATCAAAAATTTTTATTAGACCCCTGCAAAAAAGAGAAAAAGCTTCTATAAAGCGTCTCTAAACTTGCTCAACAAATGCAGAGAAAACGAAAATGGAAGAATCTATTGCAAGCTCAAAAAATTCTAAAATTTTGCAGACAATACTACAGTCACTGTGTCTAGCAAATAAGAAATAACTAAATTAATAAGATGAATAAAGACGCTTTGGTCTAAACACTAAGAAAGCTACTTTGATTAAACATTATAATCGAAATAACTTCTAAAGAAAGATCTTTAAGACAATGGCTAGTATGAAGTGTTATGAGCCGATCGAATAGTTCACAACAAGCTGAGTAGTGCGAATTTGATTCTCGACAAAACCATTTATTTTACGTTTACCTATATCCACTTTTTCTTACGTCCTGAGAAATGAGAAACCTTTTGGATTCATTTCTAAAGTACAAGATAGAGATGAGCGAAGCTAAAACTTGTTTAGTCTTTCTAATTCGGCTAATTTAAGACAAAGACTTCAAAGAAAGCTAATTCGATGAACTTAAACATTATTGCCGTTTGGTGTAGAGTTAGTAAGATCATTCTGAAAAAGGAAAATTTGTTAAATTATACTCTAGTTTAAAGAAGATAGAAGAAAAGGAATGAAAAAATAAAGAGAAATGAAAATTAAGGCAAATCAAACAGAGATAATTTGAAAGCATAATCTTAAGAAGGAAAGAGTTATCTTTCAGATAAAGACAAGAAATTAGTATAAATAAGAGTAGGTTTTAAAAAAATTAAGATAGAAGAAGGTATGTTGGTATATTGATAAAGTTAAACGAGCTCTTTTCTTATGTTTATCGAAATACAACAAAAAACATATGGAAGTAACTTGTTTAAATTTATGAATAAACGTCATACTTTGTCAAGAACCTGTAATTATAACCCACAATAGAAAAACAAAAAAATCAAACCATAAAAGACAGTATTGTCAACTACTTACATATATCCCTAGTCGATAAAGTTCGAACTTTTCCATCGTTTTTATTCTTTAAAATACAAAATTCCAATAAATAATACTTAGGATAAATACACAATTTCTTAACTAAACTTTCTTATTTTGGTACCGTGAATGATTAAACTTTGAAACTTTAACAGCCACGGCAGTTTTGCTATGCTTTGGGTAGATAGGGCTTTTTGAATAAACAGTCCTTCCTGTTTTGTGTTTTATTCTTAGATTATGTTTTGTTCGAGAAATAATTACAGTGCTGCAGAAGGACACAAACGTTATTCTCATCTTTCAGTTATTGGCGTTACTCATAATATAAAATATTCAATGTCCATAGACACGGAATAATAGTAGTTAGTAGAATCGTTGTAGTTAAATTTGTTAAAATTGTTTTCATAAAATCAGTTGCTGTGTGCTCTACAAAGAAATATATAAATAACATCACTAATGTAAGCTAGATAACTAACAATAGCAGTATATATTTAGTAGGTGTTAAAATCCCTCATATAACTATATCATTTTTGTGTAGGTCGTCTATTGCTTTCCAAGACCATATCATTGAAGAATTTTAAAGAAAGTAAATTAGGACACTAAATTCCAAAATTTTTATTGCCCACTTTAAAATTGAATTTTATTTATTAACGGACTCGATTGCATTTCTTTTCTGCAATATATTCTAAGTAGGTGCTAAAACATTCTGTGTTAGTGATAAAATCTTAAAAATGTTCTTTTAATTACTTCCGCAGTTGTAAATTAAATTACCTATAACAGCCAATGTTTTTGGTTTTATATGATGTTTTGTTAATAAGAATTTTATTAAGTACCCAAGCAGCTGTTCATGCCGTTGTCGAAAATACTTAACATTTTTTTTGCTAAAAATCTACTTCTATTCTTTCCTTTATTTTTTTTAAAATAAATTTTGGCGAGTCTCAACAAGAGTATTAATTGTAGATTTTCCACAATAAATTAAAAGTCAAATCTAAAAAATATCATTATTGTAAAATGTTTTTCCAAGTGCACTTCCAATCCAACGCTCACTATTCATAGGAAGAATTATGTTCAAAGTCCACTGAGTTTAAAAATTTTTTTTCTCGGAAGACCTACCCCTTATTATACCCTATTATACTGCACATGGGGGTGTCTGACCAAACATATCCAAGAAAACAAAGATTTGTAGTTATGCCGTACCCTTGTCACCATCAAACTAATCCCATGCTAAAATTGACTGTCTCCTGAAAAAGAATTAGATTTTAACATTTCCTGCAGACTAATTGCCTTAATGTTAGATAAAATAATGTTATTTTAACTGGCCATTATTGTTTTTGAAATGACTTTCTAAAACATACTTTGGATTACAATCGGATTAACAAGTATTTGAGATAAACATTTTTATAGAAAACAACATTTTATTTCTTCACCAGAAAATTTATTATTTATCTCTGGTGTTTTGTGACTTACACAAAATGGACAAAAAATAAAAACACAAACTTAATCATTAGAAATCTTAGTTTCTAGAATTTCTAGCTGATTAGAAGTTTTAATGTTGTTAATCTCAGTTTTTTTTTATATAAAAGAAAAACTGGAATGCAATAAAAACAGTCTTGACAATTTGTCTTTCATTGAGGTCTTTGACTTTTATTATGACTATTTTTTCTTAGCCACCGTTCTAGTTTTGTATGTACTACCTGATTATCTAATCAAAATCATGTAATGCATAAAAAAGCTATGAACTAATTGAAATTGCCTTGATTTGAAAAGGGGTAGGCTTTGCTTTCCGTTTACCTTCTTAACAGAACTAAATACCAATACGGGTTGGACTCCATTTCATATTCGATTAACCTTCTTAAGAGAGTCAAGTACAAACATAGGTAGAGTTTAACTTAAGATGACTGCAGACAGGTCTTCTCCCTCCAACTGTCATCTTCATAAGGTCTGCCTTTACATTATATTAATTTTCTTAAGAAAGCTAAACATGAATATGGACCACCTTCTCCTTAACCTTCTTAAAAAAAGCTAAATACGAACACGGATCAAAATAAGTCTTGCAATGGACCCTTTACGGTGGTCTAAATTTGGACCCCGCTGTCCATTAACTTACTTAACAGATCTAAACACGAACATGGGTCGGGTTGCGTCCTCTAACAGATCACCTACGATGACCCGATGTTTGGATTGAATTTCATCTTCATTAACCATCTTTAAAGAGCTAAGCACGAATAGTGATCAGATTCTCCCCTCCATTGACCTTTTCAACAGATTTAGACACAAACATCTGTGAGCTGCGTCCTCTAACGGAACACCCGGGATGGCCCAATGTTGTGGTCCACCTTATATTAACCATTTTGAGAGAGCTAAATAAAATTGGTCAGATTCCTCTCTCCACTTACCTTCTTACGAGATCTAAACAGAAACATATGTCAGGCTGCGTCTTCTAACACGCCACATATCATAGCCCAATATTGGACTTCACTTTCATTAATCATCTTAGGAGCGCTAAGCACGGATAGTGATTAACCTTCTTAACAGATCTAAACTCCAACATTAACTAGCTAATGTTGGGTTTCACCTTCCATTAAACATCTTAAAAAGGCGTTTATTGGAAACGGTCCGTTTCAACGGATGCTTTTAGACTACGCTACTAAGAAAGTTAAGAACGAATAGTGGTTGGGCTAACAGACCATCTGTCGTAATCCAATATTAGGCTTCACTTTTATTAACCATTTTAAGAGAACTAATCACGATTAGTGATCGGATTCTGTCCTCCATTAACCGTCTTGACAAATCTAACACGAACATGGCTCGGCTTGCGTCATATTACAGACCACCTGCGGTGGTCATTATTTCAACTTAAGAGAGCTAAACAAGAACGATGCTCAAGTTTTGACCTTCATTAGTCTTCTTAATAGAGCTGAATACAGCACCGCTCGGACTTTGACTTCCTTCTACCTCCTAGAAAGACCTAAATACGAATACAGACCGTACTTTGTCCTCCTTTAATTTTCTTATCGAATCCAAGTACGAACACGGGTTCAATCATCAAATTCACCTTCTCGAGAATTTAACATTTCACCCCTATATCTTATTTGGCTCTGGTTATTGCTAAAGTTAGTGGGATCAAAGTTAAAATAATTTTGCTGCAATAGTAGTATAACACTCTCCTTTGCAAAGAATCCATTGCAATCTTCTTAAATACAGTTTATCTTGATGCTAGTATGTAAAGCTCGGTAGAAATAAACGAGTTATGAGAAAAGAAATACTTGATCTTACCTAGAAGCGAACCATGAAAGTAGGAGTTTAGTTGTAAAAAGCCTAGGAAACGCTGATTTAGATTACAGTCATTTGAATGCATCCACTCATGATACACTCATTTCTCTATTTTAGCCCAAATTAAATCCCATACTAAATTAGAGGAAGAAATTTCTAAAATGAGTTATTTAATATCTAAAATTATGGAAGCCAGCCTTGCGGAGAATCTACAAATTAAAAACTGACTTTGGACATCGAAAATTTCTGGGGCTTTACTGTTTAGCCTCCTTTCTGTTTTTTTACTACTTTTAAAGAGAATCCATAGATAGAATAGGTATTACTAACATTAATTAATTATAAATTAGACGAATGAAGAAGATGAAAAGCTTGATTGCCAGACCTCAAACTTTTTGTTTCTTTAAAACTCATACTTAGCATATAAAATCCATCAGTATCTTTCTTTGATCTCTAATCTACAATACTCTTAATTATTTAATTTAGAAAAGAGAAATGTTGGTTTGATTAATATATTAAATTGGTGCGTGTACATACATAAATTCAGATTCGCCTGTTTCTTTACATGGTAAGTATCCAGTTAGTCTTACTAATTATCTTTAGTAACTTTTTGAGAACTATTTTGTGTAATACATAAATATCTACGAATAAAGAAAATATTTTTTTCTAAATACTACCAAAATTAGGATTCACAAAGATAATGAAATACTGGTATCGATAAAAACAAAGCAAATATCCTCATTAATTAAAAGAAAAATTCCGTAAAATCCTAAGTAAACAACTAACAACTACTATATAATGCATGTAGGCATGTAAATATTTAGTTTGTGGACTGCGGTGAATTGTTGGACGTCGGGTGCGTGGCCGGGCCGGGCCGGGGCCAGTTTGGTTTGGCAGTTGCTCTCAAGCTGAATGGGTAGGTAGACGAGGTGAAATAATGAGCTTGAGATGGACAGAGGTGCACCATCCGTGCCCAACAAAGACGGTCTTTAAGGAATTCCACCCGCCGTATCTTGTTAAGTCATCTCGACTCACGATCGAGAAGTACCATTTACTCAGGCAAAATCCTACAGGCTCCAGGCGCACTTCTTTCACACATTTATAATATAACCCACAAATTCGAGTAAAAATTGTTATCGAAATTAACATACGTTGTTTGTATGTTTTTTCTTTCATAATGAAAAAATGTGGATTTATTAGAAGTTTACAAGATGAATTAGGAATTTGCAAGGTGTACCGAGTCAGCAAAATCATTTCTAACGGTTTAAAAACAAAATAACGAACTTTAAATTCTTTAGATAATGTCACATGTCACTCAGTGGGAGATTAAAAACTTTCTAACTGAAAATTAAAAGAAAATCTAAAAGAAACAAAACATACCAAGAAATAGTTTTCATTTGTTTTTGAAATAATAGGAATAACATGTTGGAAGTTGTTTTTTTATTTATATTTCACAAAAATTCATTTTTAGATTACAATAATAAAATTTCAGAAAAAAACAATACAAACAAAAATGGAATAAACACTGGATGGTAATTTCTTGTATTCTGGAATCATTATCAATTATTTGATTGCTTGTATATTAGCTTGCCTCGATTGCTAAAGAAATAAATAAGATTACCATAAACGACAACCACAAATATTAAATTAGCGTGAAGCAAAACTCGGCATGTCTTAGTTATTTGTAGATCATGAAATTTTGTGCGCCGAATGGAAAAGGTCAACAATTAGGTACATTGTTGTTTTTATATTTCTACAAAGATGTACACAATTATCGTAGTGGACATTCTTATTCGATAAACAACATGCAACACATTCTGATAAAACAAAAAGTATTTCAAGTGAGACAAAATCAGAAATAAACGACTATAGGCGCCTTCTGTAGGTGATTTGGTACAGTTGAACGAGATTATAACAATGTATTGGTCATAAGCGCCGACAGGATCTTTTCTAGGGAGGTTTACGTGTTAGGTCCTTTTTGTGAATTGCAAAAAATTTCAAATTATCATTTAATTGCAGATTCTAAATAATCTAAGTCCGTCATTACAAATTCCATTTTAAAAAGCATTCGTTCCATTGCATCGTACAATCAGCAGGATAATAATTTTTTGAAAATTTATTTTCTTCAAATCTCAAGAACTATTTTCGCTTATTAAAGAAATGCAATCAAAATTCCGTTAATTACTTTGTGATAGTAAACGTGCCGGCACGTTGAAATTCATCGGGTTCGTCTGTTAAGAACGATGATAACGGCAAACTTGTCAAGGAGTTCTAGAAAAGCAAGAAGGAAAAATAAATATTCTAAAGGCTTATTTGAGTAGTCGAGATTGTAGCGAAAGGTGGAAGACGGAACCGACTCATTTTGAGGTGATCCGAGGAGAGATGAAGAGTCAGTTGCCTGAAGGCATGCGAAATGTGCAATCAGGAGCTAGACAGAAGGATTATTGTGATTTAACGCAGGGCGGGACTCAGGATTTAGCGTGCCCAGAGGCAGCTAAGATTTCTGTGCTCTTATACCCTTCACCAAGCAGTATTAAGAACCTTCCGATCTAGAAGACTTACAGAAAAGCAATTGTTAGTGAGATAAATTTCATCGGTTCGCATAATTTAACTTATTCAACAAGGCCAACCGATGCATCAGAAGATGATGAATACTGAGAAGACAGTGCGGAATAAATCAAAATATTGAAGAATGTCCAGTAAGCAGAATGACCCCCCCCCCCTAGTTCACGTAATATATTGGTCACATTCACATGTGAAACGACGTTAAAATGTCACAGCTCAGAAACGTCATATCAAGATGTAAAAAGGACGTTATTTAATGGCGAAGTAAACATCTTTTCGACGTCACACTAATTTTTGATAACCAATACAAAACAGAAATGAAGTCCTAATGAAGGCAATTATTTTGATTTGTCATATTTAACAAAGCATTCAATTAATCAAATAAACTCAACATCACTCTGCTTATTGGGTCTGATCTAGACGAACAGGATCTACAGTTTTACGCAATTTCGTCTTTTAGAAGTTAAGAAAACGAAAAGAAATATGCTTGCAATGTCGTCAGTAAAGTGACAATAGATAAGTGAACCATAGGTATATGACAAAATAAAACGCTTTAGAATCTCGCGTAATTCTTAAAAAAAGAAAATATAAGAACATATTCTTAAATCAAGCAGCCGAAAAAATGTTAAATAGACCTCATCGGTGCTCTCTGAAATTATTTATTGCATTTTTTCCTATGAGACATTTACATAAATCTTGCAGCTACTACAGAGACATCGAATATTCCTGGAAGCCACGTGACCACGAAATTTACTGTTGGTTAGGCAACACATCTTGTACTATTGACAGCTCTGTTATATAGTTTTCCAGTGGCGTAGTATTGGATGTATAATCAAAACTACTTAAAAACCTAAATATTTCAAATTTATTATCACACTTTGAAAGCGTTCAATCTAACTTACTTCGATTAACTCACAAAAAGCAGATTTAGTCTTGAAAAAGACTGATCTTTAAACAGAACAAAATAAACTATAAAAAACGCAAAACAAAGAGACAACATATAATCACAGAACGTACACACGCCGATGTAATTTTAGGTTAGAAATGTACTCGTGAGGGCGCTACTGCGTAGTGTGGCCAACGTTGAAAAATAAAGTTTCCTGCCACTTTTAAATTAGTGGTCACGTGGCTTCTGAAGATATTCAATGTCCCGTTATAGTTTAATTAACCCATGCACCGGACCATACTTGAAAAAGCTGTACATTGAAAACGATCAAAGTACCTATATGAGTCTCAACAATTATAGATCAATTTAGAATCTCTTTTCAGTTTTCCACATCTTACCGTGGTATGGGAAAGCATTTTGGGGACATCTAAGTGCTCCTAATAAGGTTATGAGTTTTGGTTTAGATAATTGTATTATTGTCCTGAGCCGTAGTCTGAGATACAGTCAAACCTTGGATTCCGAGTAACGTGGTTTGTGCGTGTTTTGTAAGATGAGCAAAAAATTTGAATACATTTTAACTTAATATACGAGCGAGGTCTTGCAATACGAGCAATAAGAAGTAGTACGCATAAGCAAAATCTTGTAGAAATCTCAGTGCGAGTGATGAATCTGTTTAACTTTGATATAAGAGTGCTTTGTATTACGAGCACGTTTCTGGAATGAATTATGCTCGCAATCCAAGGTTTCACTGTAGATCTGTAAGGACTGGTTAGTCTCATGCACAGTTTTCTTTGCAAAGTTGTTGTTATAACCACTATCAGCCTCAGGAAGGCATATTTTTTAGCAATGTCCTGACCTATACAAAAACTGGTCGATGCATCTCATTCGATTTGGGTTTGATAATTTACTTTGTATTCCACTTTCAGTGGCTGTTATAGGAGCTGACTGGAACGGGGTCTGGAGATGTTGCAACTCCCCAGGTTCAAGATTGTTTTTGGGCCTAAAAGGTATGTATCATAATATTAAGATTTCTGGATCGTAGGATGTCTTAGGATCGTTACCAAATGCACCCTAGTCCGTCTCTGATGGTTAATGGATATTTTATAAAGCAGTGAATAAGAAGATATGTTTCTATATTGGGAACCAAGAAAGATATACCACAAGTTGCTGAAAACGGAATTCCTTCTTCATCTGATATCTTGATCCAATATTTAGCTAATATCTGATTAGTGTTTATCAATTTTATAAATCAAAAGATTTCACAAGACCTTGAATGATCTTTGCGGAAATTAGAAATACCATCAAGTTTTCTCAACCAAGAAATTACAGAGAAGTTTAATGGTTTAATGCAGTTTAACCATCAATTATTACTAAATCATACTTTCTTCGCTTGAATATCATCTTATTAATGATTATTAACAATTATAAGATGGCATGCGTAATTATTATTATTTAATACCTGAAATGATACATTTGTATAAGTTCCAATTGTAAACTATATCGTACAAAAACGAGAGTATCTTGCTAATATGCAGAAAACGTACATGTTTAAAATGTCACGTGTCACACCGACAAAGGACCCGCTGTAGAGTTGCAAAAACTTAAAGGACGTGCTTTGTTTTATTACTTGTTCTATCTCCTCACTTAACTCCGTTCGGATAAAAAAATTATGCATCGTATCAACGAGATATCGACTTATTTGGAGGAAATAATTACGAACATTGTACTGAAAACGTATAAGTCTAACATATATTTATACAACACAAATGCTGATTATTTACGAAATAGACAATATTGGTGTTGCGGTAAAAAAGGGATGTCAAGTATGGAGTTGCTAAATCGACTAGGTAATTTAAACTAATCAGTGGAGTTGCCACAATTTAAAATTTTAAATGGTACGCTAACCACTTATAAAATATTGCTAAATCATTGTCAATTCATCACCATATTATAATTTGTAGAATCAACTTTTGGGATTTTTAAAAATGTTTTCTCGGAAGATAAATGTATGTGGAGACATGCAGTATCATCGTTTCTTATACAAACAACTGTTTGGAGATTATGTTCGGTATGTACTAGAATTATTTCTAATTATACAGGGTAATATGTAAGTATAAATCAGCAATTTCTTGAATTTGTATATTTTATAATTCATTTATATAACTTAGGGATGTAACCATAGCGGTTACAAACAGTCGGTACATAGATTAGTAACCAAGAGTGGGACCAAAATTACCACACACTTACGGCAAAGAAGTTAACACTTAATATTCATTTCACACCTTGCAACGAGCTTCTCTACAGTAGGAATGCCAGTCTTCTTTTGTAAATAAGGAACAAATTATGAATCCAATCCAAAGAAGCCAGCAAATGATGATATAAGGTTCTTTGTTGAAAATGAAAAAAATATTATTAGGTACCTACAAGTACAATTAAGTTCTCTTGAGATCGAAAAAAATTCTAGAAAGAAAATCCAATTAAATTAAAGAAATCAATATGTTTCATTCCCATAGACTTTGAAACTCAGAGGTTTCTCTTCAGCCAAAAATGAGAGTTTCAGGAAATAAGATTAGATAAAAAGTAATTCATTTCCTGAAAATTGCTGTTCGCGTATTCACCTGTACAATCAAGGAAAACTAAAGAAGATCTTAATAAGAACTGTCGACACGGATCCCTGATATTCAGTATCTGACCTAAAGCGTCACCACTCAGCGGTTCAACTGAGCCGTTCTGTGGAAGACGTGAGTAAGGCGCTCGTTTATATAGCCGAGCGTAATGATTCGAACTAAAGGACACGCAGGATTTGAATAATACAAGTGATGTCGCAAAGGGATTTGTTTATGATACTGAGGAGTATTTTGTACAGTAGGATAGAAAGTAAAAAAATGGGTTAACTATAGTTAGCAAGATCAAATGAATACAAATCGCCAAAGAAAGTTGCAAAACCAACCAAAAGCTACTTGAAACATAATGGCAAACTCATAACAAGCAATCTGTAAAACATAAACCCTGCAACATAGTTGACCTGAAAATCACCTTGCGAATCAGTCTCCCAGACTAAGTTATCGCACTGTACGTTGCCGTTGCTGTCTTTGAATATGCCTCTCGGACAGAATAGTGCTGATTGTCTTGATTTAATAGTTTGAACCAAAACAAGTTAATCTCAATCAAAATACTATAGATCTTCAAGAGGAGAAGATCAGTCTCAAAAGGCTAGATATCTGTTTTCTGTCTACTCGTGATACCAATAACATAAAACTAGTAGAAAAAACATCAGTTAATCCAAACAGCGAGTACTCTGTAAAAAATTTGGTAATAGCAGTAGCCAATGGTGGATTGGTTTAAATGATCAAAGTATAAAAAAACATACCAGTCAAGCAATTCTGTCCTACCCTGAAGTTAGCTCGCCGAACACCACTGGCAGCAGCAGACAGTACTTTACAGAACAGAACTTCAAGACGCAGAAGAGATTTTTGAGTATCCAACATCTTCCCAAACTCCGACCTCTAAAACGGAGGTGCGTGCTACGATCTGAACGGAAAAATGAAATCTATCGGACAATAGCACCTCATAAGAAAACGAGTAGCAAATCAAAGAAACTGATAAAAATAGGCAAGAATACCAAGAGGTTTAAGAATGTTTTTAAGGGCTTGTATAACAAAGACTAGCGAATGGTAGCTAAAAACTCCACGAACCCTATGTGAACTTATAAACCAAAGATAACGAAAAAATCGAGAGACCATCACCTTCCATCAATGAACAATAAAGTAAGCCTTGAACTGCTTTGTTCAAATTAACTTACGTTGATGTAGAGAAGTTTTGACCAACCTCGGTAGGTTTTTGGCCAACAGTGCAATAGACAAGACAAAGACAGCAAAGGTAAGACAAACAAAACAGAGACTGTTGGTAGCTAAAGAAAAATCATTTATGACACGTCTGAAATCAAACCAAGAAATTGCATGCCAGCCAGCAAAGGTGTGAAACTAATATCACTTTGATATATCTGTTGCAGGAACCTAATTGCCTACTAAAAGTCAGTGGACTGAGCTAGTAAGAGACAAGGAATAAAAGAAAGTACAGGTAAGAAATAGATAAAGCTACGGGACTTTTTTTAAAATCACTACTGCAATAGAATAGAGTAGAACAGAATAGACTTAATAACTGCAGTACTAAGATTCTAATATAAAGTGAAAGATAAAGAATAGTAATAATGCTCACACAGTTTGTTAAACGGTTAGTTCTGATGAATCCTTGAAATTCAAAACCGCTTGTTGCTTCTCGACTAGAAGTTAGGTTTGCTGGTACCAAAGAGAGCAACCATACTACTGGTCGAAAAAGTATCCTTCAAGGGCAGAACTATTTCTACATGTTGGGCAAATAGAAGAAAGTAGTGCTTATTGTTAAGATCTCTCTGGCTAAAACAATTCAAGTCCTTGTTCATCATTTCGTTGATTTGTCATTGTGGTAACCACGTACTGGTAACACAAAAGCATGCCACATTTCTGCTTTCTATTTTCTTTTGTATATATGTTGGATTTTAGTGAAATCCGTCATTTCATGAAATGTCTCGTGTAATGATGATAGGCTACGATAGTCAAATATTGACGGTCGTTTTGAAGAATATATCCTAAAGACGGATTGTATCTGTTAATAAAATGAATACTATCACTTATATTTTAATTGTTTATTATAAACTAACATAGATCTTTACATATAACCCACCTTTACATTTGCATGTTCTTTCCTCTACTACTCATACCAAAGTAAAACAATCTTAAAACTAACCTCAATAATCTTAATTACAGTTTTACCCCATAGAGAGCGCTACATGACACAAATTTAATACAAATTCGTATATAAATGTATTCTATTCTAACAGTATCAACTAAGTTCAAATCTCAGTCGATATTCAACTGCATAAAAACAATTACTACAATAATCATTGCCATGTATTTGAACTAATACTGCAGTTGAACTTAGTTGGTATAGCCGGCCTTTAATGTTTGCAACATTCCGTAGCTATTTTCAGACATACAAGGTGTTTTAGCTCACTAAGGTATAGAAATTTTAACATGAAAGAAACTTATTAAGTTATTATGATCAGAGTTTGCTTATGTCTACTATAAGCATTAAAAGAATAGTGTAAAATGACATTTCAGATTCAGAAAGCAAAACAATTAATAATATAATAATATAATGACATTTGTTAAACCATTATTGTTTTGTTTTCTCAAATGTCATTTTACATTGTTCCTAATGCTTATAGTATACGTAAGCAAACTCTGATCTCAATGAATGTTTTCCATGTTAAAGTGTTGTGGCCTTAGTGAGCTAAAACACACTGTATATAACTTCTTTCCTGTAGAATATTTAGGACCGGTTGTACAAAGTGAGATTCAGATTTTAATCGAGGTTCAGCTGCTTAAAATAAAACAATTGTTACAATTATCGTTTCAACGCAGTTGAACTACTTTCATATGTGAACTGCAGTTGAAATTAGTTAGTTAATTCGTAGTTATACCGTACGCTTGACGTCGCGTCGTCGTGCTTAATACGGAAGATTGGTTTTATAAGTAGTTGTAAATTTAAATTTCACTTCTAACTACAATAACCGATTGTTATGATCCGTACATTTTTATAACACTCGCTCCTGCAAAATTCTATGTATGTAGATCTACCTGCATCAATGTTAAAAGGATTACAGGGGTTTAGTAATAGGATTTAAAAAGGTGCTTGTTTGTATGAAATAATGTGATATAAGTACTATACTAACAACCGGTCGGTCCTCTATATGAAATCTTACAACAATGATAGAGCATGTAATTTATAAACAAATGATGTAGAGCGGTGCCATTTGGAAGGCCCAAACTCAGTTTGTAAGAAGGATACAATTATCAACGCAAAGCTAACTTTTTTTTGGTATATTGTTTTTCTAAATAAGTGCCTTTTATACAAAAGAATGTTAACTAATAAATTTTCAGTAACACAGCATTATCTATTTAAAAATTAACCTACTTTACCTTTCAGGAATAAAAACACGCGCTGGCTCTTGTATACATCACTTGAGAGTTTGGACAACAAAAAAAACAACCGTTGTATATATGGAATTGTAGTATATAAGCTTTCCTTGCCATTAGCTAATTAGAAGGAGTGAGTAAATGATGAGAGCGTTTTGTTCTTGCTGCTTTTCAAAAAGATGAAAAAAAGGTCACGATGCGTGTCTTTTCATAGTAGGCTATTGTAGATACCCTAGAAAGGAATTTTCCTGTACCAAAGATAAAATGTGTATTTTTATTAATTATTATAAGATAAGAAAATTATCAACTGCGTTCAGAGAGAGGAATTATTTATTAGCAGCCTAGGTTCAATACAATTTCAAAATCTTGGGGCTCCTTTAGGCCCTTGTCTTGTCCTTAAAGACGTTGTTCCCTTGTTTATTAGCAATATAAAGAAACAAATCAGTAAGTTTGTTTTGATTACATTCTTTATTTTTGTTATTCATTTTTATTTCTATGCGGTCCTGCTATACTATAAGCTGTCCTCTTACTATGTACACAAGTAGAAAGTTAATCAAAACAGTGAAAGACATTGAACAGATATGTTTATTATTTACCTAAGAATGAAGTACAAATATCAAAATAATGACAATTATTGCATTATATGATTTATATTGATTTATGCGCCCTTGTTGGTTAGGCAACTTAATTATCATTTAAAAGTCCTCGAATGAGTTTATGCGTTATTACGACAATGAGCCATTACAGCTCGTCTATTTAATATGTTGATAAAGATGCTTTAAAATGCAAATCTATGAATTATAAGTGACGAAATGTGCACGGTTCCTACGATTTTCCTTTTTTATCGGAGAAGAAACCAGGGATAAAATATACAACCTAATAAATAATAATAAAGGTGAAACATTCCACAGTTCGTAAACAAAGCATTTTTCCATAAATGAGATTAATTTCCTTTCACCATGTATATAAATCAATATGAAAAAATTCTGACATCTGCATACCTAACCTGTCTAACCTAACAAACAAATCAAAATGAAACCCAACTCTTAACAAATTTAGGTATTATTGGTATTATATTTTGTGTATATTAAAAATTACCTATGAAAATTTCTGATTTATTTCATAACTATAGACAATTTCTAAAACAAACCACAATGAGCTTTAGGTTTTTTTAAATAAACGAAATAAACCATCACAATTAAAATTTCTATGTGGTAACATGATGTGATAGTTCAAGACAACTATAAATAACTTGATTTTTATTAAATTTAGTTTTTATTATTAAAGAATAGCTGAAGTAAATGGAAATGAAAATCAAGACGAAATTATGAAAATGACATAAAAATATGTTACTATAGCCAAAATTATTTCCATGAAGACTCACAACTAAATAGTAAAAAGCATGTATCAGATATTTCATAATAAACAATCTTCTTGCGGTTTACAGAAATCAAAACTATTCCAGAAACTATCAAGGTTGAGAATGTAGACAATGAAGTAGTGAAAACAGAAGCAAAGTGCTAATATAAAACTAGAAGAATTTAATATAAAAGAAGAGTGTAATACATTTGATGATAGCAGCAATGAAGATGGCATTAAAATATTTAAATGTGCACTATGTAACCATAAATCTGTATATAAAAGTAACTTGAAAGTGCGTGTATTCATACTGGTGAGAAACCTTTTGAATGTAAACAATGCAAACGGAAATTCTCCACATATGGAAATTTGTAGATACATTTACGAGTTCATTCTGACGAAAAACTTTTTGAGTGTGGACTATGTAATAATAAATATCATAAAAGCGTATGCAAACGCATATGCAGATACATACCAACGAATATCCTTTTAGATGTGAATTTAAATGTTTATTAAAGCGCACTGGAGCGATACATATGCGGCTGCACACTGGTGAAAAGTCTTATGAATGTGGGGCTTGTATGTAATTTAAGTGTATGTATAAAAGTATTTTTCAGGGACACACACTGGTGAAGAATCATTCGAGTGTAGTATTTGTAAGATGAAGTTTTCAACAAAAACTTTCACTTTGGTGAGAAACTATTTGAATGTGGACACTGCAACTATAAATAACCACATAGAAGTGCCTTTGAAAAACATATGCGAACTCGTACTGGAGAAAAACCTTTTGTATGTGGAATATGTAAATATAGATGTTCAACAAAGGGACATTTGCAGATACATCAGCGCGTACATTCTGGTGAAAAACCTTTTGAATGTGATATTTGTAAATATAGATGTTCACAAAGGAGAACTTTACTAGCGCACGTACGTATTCATACCGGTGAGAAACCGTATAAATGTGAAACGTTTGACTATAAATGTTCATGGAAAGGTCATTTACGAATTATCTTTATTTATACACTTCTTTATTTGAACTACATATTAAGAACAAAGACTAATAAAGTACAGTTTACTATTTTAGTGTGCAATAATTTTAATTAAGTTCATTTTTAGTTTGACTGACAAAAAAAGTTTCATAAACCTTACTATTTATTGTATTTAATTTTAATTTGATGCTATTTATAATGTTTGTGATTATGCTTGGTTTAAAAGTAAATAAATTATTAAGTATTTGTATTCTTTTCTTTAAGAAATATACTTTTACCATATTTTCCAAAAACCATTTACTTTTCGACCACTGATGTAATTAGTTTTTCCAGATGTTGCTACTGAGTAATGTAGTTTTACTTTTATAAAATTCACCGCTGCTTCTGATGACTTAATCTGGTTGCTATTCTATGTTGCACCACAATTTCATGAATGGAAGAATAGTTCTGAATACAACTTGCATGTGTACTGATACTTCTATCAGTACAAATATACCATATATCACTTTTGAAGATGCATCATAGTGATTTTCTGTATAAAATCTTTAATCTTTGATTCTGTCTGTTACTCGTTTCAGAAAAAAAACGTTTAAAATAAAAGTTGTTCAGAATTTGATTCTGCACCCAATGAACTCTTTGTTTAAGGAAGTACTACATGTAGAATATTTGACAAAAGTATTAAAAGACCTGAAATTTTAACTTTGGAAAAATTGATGTATGTCTTATAAAGAAGCCAAGTACCATGAAATTCATTTCTACTTATTTCGTACTTACTTTTCCAAGATTCTTAAATATTTATATTTGTAGAATAAAAATTTGATACTGAACATCCCACTGCATAAAACGAACTCGTGGGATATTTATTGCATTCAAACAAATATTGATAAATCTTGATAAAACAAGCATTAAATGAGTAAAAATGCATTTATTTATATCTTGACATTTAGTATTAGTAATGCATTTCATGCCAATTAGGTTTATTTTATTATAAAAGATACAGTTTTAAAAGTTAGTTTGTTTTACACTTTGTCAAATATTGTGTGTGTCATATATCTTGAAACAAAACTTTCGAGTTCATTATGTGCAGAATTAAATTCTGAACAACTTTTACTCTAAACATTTTTTTCTAAAATGCATAACAGAGATAGAACTTAAGATTAAGAATATTACATGAGAAATCCTTATGATGTACGATATGAAACAGAAAAGAATTTAAATTTAATAAAAGTTTGAATAAAATTACAATATGGCCAATTTAGAAACAAATTTAGGTAAGAGGAAAATACTGCCGATAACTAAATAAAAATGCTAGATTATTAAAAGCAAAAATTATAATTTAAGTTTGTTTGATTCATCAAACTATAGTTACATAGAAATCAATTAATTAAATTAGAAACTGTTCTGGGATAATAACTGAACATTTAGGTGAGCGGTATGATCAAATATTGAAAATCCTAAAAAGTAAACTGAAAACAGTAAGATTTTATTATTAATATTAATAATGTAATAGAACAGTTGGTTGCAAATGCACAAACCTTTCCCACGCCACTGGAGCGTTAACAATCTGTGGCGTGCGTTTTAGAATTTACCGAATTTACTTAACCTTACTTTTCAATGTAAAAATAAAATCAAAAGAATACCAAATCTTGCATGATTTCCAGATAGTTAATACTTCATTGTATTTGTATTTAGGTAAGTACACTTTAAATTTCAAAATAACACCTACTTTGAAATTTACTTTCAATTTATTCCAATAATCTGGAAATTTTACAGGTATGTACATTTTACACACTCGAAATATTTTAAAATATTCTATAAAAGGCTTATTTAATCCTAGAAGAAACTTACAGGAAAGAAGGAAACTCTGAATGGAAATACATTTTCATTTGCAAAAATGAAATTGATTTCAAGATTAGCAAGTACAAATTACTATTATGTGGATAATTAACTTTATACAACTTTGCTTAATTTATCATGGTTTCACTTTCATTCTCTTCAAAGGCGACTTGTTACTTCATAAATAGACAGAGGAACTTGTTCTGTTTTGAAAAGTAAATTATAACTTGTAGTATCTCAATCTTGAAAGCTCTGGAATTATCAAATTGAAAAAAATGGACTTGTTACTCTTTAAAACTGAAATTATCACATATATGATATTCCAGAAAACATGGAACACCTAGATTTCCTCTTTTTCTAACCAAATTTAAAAAAAATCAAACCATTCTAGTTATTACTTATAGCTTTAAAGCCATAAAGCATTAAAATCATTGAGGTACTCTAGATTGCATATCTAGTATCAACTGTTTTTAAGATTTGTATCATTTTAGCAGCATATATCACATGTTAATTTGAAATTATCATTGATTATTAACTCCTATTCAGTTTCAGTATGAATTTATCAAGAAAGTCGGGGTATCCAAATGCCAATTTGCAGCAAATGAAACTGATTCTGAATCGATTCATATTCACTTTAAACTGGAGGATGGTTCTGAAAGCAGTGTAGCACTTCATAAGGTATCAAAGCTGAAGATATGTAAAAATATATGTTTACTACTATTTCAGTTGATTAAGAAGAAAAAAGGGTAACTTCAACTAGGGATAAAAAATGGAATTTTACAATGCAACTGCAGACACCCCTTACATAGAGATCAGTGTATTATTAAGACACGTTTGTTAAAAATAATATTAAAAGAAAGTTTATTAAAATCAAATATGATCGGGTTTATTGAGATAAAATATGAACTTCAATACAGTAAACTCAAGCAAATTCATTGGTAAGATTTTGAAATTTGGCCTGCTTTTGAATAAAGAAAATATGGTCACCTTAGTTCATTGGTTATTAAACTGCAATTACAATCAAGATGGTAAGGACTTAACTTCACAAAAATTGCGATCTCTTCCTTTTTTTAACTAGTCCTGCAGTTCAGTAACATAAAATAGTTAATAAACAATAACACTTTCTCTTTGGTGAACTAAAATAAAATTATGCTATTCTAAAATCTAAAGTACATATAATATATATGTAATATACTATGTTTACCTACTAGAAATTAAAATAAGTGACTGCTAACTAACCAGTAAATTTATCTTAATGATTTAACACGTTTCTTATTACAGACTAATCAGTGACTAGGCAATTAGAAACATGCAAGCGATAACTTATTCTATTCTCTTACCGAGTCTTTTGGTACATATCATATGGTATATCTTTTTGTAAACAGCTGTTACAAATACATGTTCAACTTACTATTCTTTAAATAAATATAATTACAATAATACTAGATCTAACTCATAATGACCACGAATCTTGAAATAACTTATGTATAACCAAATAGTTTATTCTTTAAAGGTTTCTTACCACTTTGAATTCATATGTACTTCATCATGAATTACTTCTTTCTTCATGTGCATATCTAACTAAGTATTTTACATTCGAAAGGCTTTCCACCACATGCTAAATTATAGTGGTGAAAAACCTTTCGAGTGCAAAATACAAACGTTACACCTTGATGATTTGACGATTTCTTTTTTCAAGACTTTGTTCCAAGGTTTGCTATTACATTACAATGACCTATCTTCAGAAACATACTTAGAATCTGTAAGAAATTAATGCTTTATAAAGATAACGTATATGTGTTTACCATGTACCAAAACCATTCGTAATTGTTGAAATATAAGAATGGTATCACAAATCTTCAATTTTTTTCTATAATCGAAAAGAACCATATATTAGGCTGAAACAACTCCAGTTCAAAATGAACCAGAAAATTTACCTAAAATTTATATGAGCAAAAATTTTATATGTAAGTAAACAAGCTTGAATTTCCCTAGAACCAGAAATACATCTAAAAAGCAATAAAGGTTAGAATGTTTAGAATAAATTCCTATGGCGTTGCAGAATTTTTAATGCTCTAATAAAGTTAAGCTTGTTTTTCTTATTTATAATTTTTGACCATGTGCTTGCTGTAAAGATGTCAAGATAAATTATATAACCCAAAGGTTACCACACAAGTTAGTATAAAACGAGTATTTTATTTTACTCGAGGGTATATAATAATATAAATTTAATCACTCTCGTTCAATTTGTTCAATACCCCCACAAATTTCACCTCAAATCAATAAAAAGAACCTTATACGACCACGCGTTCATGATATCGGAAATACACGTTACACTCACACATTTTACGTGTATTTTTTTTAGTTAACATGTTAACAACCTGTACAACTATTAGAGATAATGAATCGCTGTTCGTATTTTATACATGCTCTTCTAGTTGTGGTGGTCCTCGGAGGTTAATGTCTCCCTCGGAATTTGCAAAGAATCGCCAAGTTTCTAACGACCATCATTTTCCTACGATGAGGATGACGTAATATCCAGAAACTCATTTATTATAACAAGGTTGCCAGATTGTTTTAAAGTTAATTGTCAAATCGATGTTCCGACGTAGCCCAAAGTTGCGCAACTTGCCACCAAGCTTATTATACGTAATAACGGTTTTATCTTTCTTCCAGATTGCCCAAGTGTAATTTCTTCAAGGTTAATATCGCCTAAATTGTGACAGTTACAATCTTGAATAAAACTCGGAAGATTTAAAGCAGCTGTATTGTCTCATCTGGCAACCTTGCATTATAAAGTCCCTAAATATGTCTTTGAAAAAAGTCCAGATATTTATCAAACGTCGAATTTTGATATTCTTTTATATATGCCTGGATTGTACAACGAATTCTTGAAAAATTCTTTTTCTATAAATATTCTTTATTGACACTATCAGTAAGTCTATATTATTTTGTCTAAAAATTAGTTAATATAAAACTATTTTAGAGTAGTCTAAAGTAGAGTCCCCTCAATGTAACAGCTGAATTTGTCATATTAAAATTACCACTTATTTCTAATGTTGCTTATTTCCATCTTCTAGAAAGAATAATTTTGGGTTTATCAAAATATTCACGACTCTACACCTCAAGACATTTAAAACTATAAGCACACAAATATACAGTACGGTTACAAAAGGATACATTTTACATAACAATTTATTGTTGTTGTTGTTTGGTGGCTGAGGCTTCAGCTCGTGGTTCTCTTTGGGTCTCGTCACTTAACTACTATGGCAATTTTGCCGCCAACTAGAATTTAGCCGAATCCGAGGTTTTCCAACCCCGGTAGGTATTTTTAACGTGCAACTTTTATCGTAGTCAATAGGATCCACTGCTTTACATCCCTTCCAAAGGATGGTATTCTTTTTCAGATTTTTTCCGCATGAAAAATCTCAGGACCTCGGTCGGGTCTAGAACTCGTAATCATTGGGTCGATAGTCAGATGCATAACAATTTATTAATTATATTAATTCAAATGTTTAAAAATGCAAACTTTTGAAACTGTAACTTTAACATACAAAATACCCCAAGGAAATCTCGACATCCTTTAAGAAGGATGCAGATATGCCTGGAAGAATTTCTTAAAGCTCCTTCGTAAGTCCCATTTTTCCATATACAATAAAGTATTACAACCAAATGTTAGAGTGTTTGAAGGTACAGAGCACAACTCTGGGGTTGTGCATGCAAGCACTAACATAAGGCACATACAAGTATTTCAGAACAATGTGTTTAGATGCATTGTAAATGCTCTTTTCTGTGTGAGAAATGAGGACCTACACAGAGATCTCAAAGCTAACTATCAAAATCTTTATTTTGCTGTAACAAAAGTACGTGAAACTGCTGTTGCATCTAAAATACAATTACTGAATGAAACTGTGATTTTTCTAAACATTAAGATTTAATTCTAGATAATTTTTATAACAATTTGATATTGTTAAGTACTAAACTGAAGACATAAAAACTACTAAAGATGTTAATTTCATTTTATTTAAAACTGACATCGTTTATAGGTGTTCTGCCATTCAATCTAACCCAAAATCATTTAAAAACCCTAACCATACATGCAAGACCAGTTTAAACTGAAAAACTAATGTTCACACTGCTAAATTGGGTGAATCTCCACGCCCAACCCTCATACAAAAACTGCCAACGCATAACATATTTCGTGGTATACCTGCGTTCCCATTTATTGGTCTGCTCCTTGTTTACTTCAATGCCACCAACTGCAGCTAGCTATCTCAGGGCAAAATCTAAAGTAACAGTAGTGGAATGAGAAATTGACCCATTTCAGAATTTTCTGACATTCACTGCCCATAAAAAAAATATGAATTTTGTGTTACTTTATACTCGTTACTCGAGCTGTATAAATATTTTCCATATTATCCACAAAATTTAAACAAAACCATAAAAAAAACTTGGGTCAGTAGCAAACTATCTGAAAAATAAACATTTATACAGTAAACCTGTAAAGTGTATCCTTAACAGATGTAACACATGTTCTTAATTAGCAAACTGCTTATCATTACCCAACAAAATATCAGGCATTGGAAGTAACGCGTTACTTGTAATTAATTACATTTTTCAGTAATGCTAGAGGTAACGTTACTTTATAAAAACTAGGTAAGTAATAGTAACTGATTACAAAAAGCGTGTAACGATAACGACTTCAGGTCGTTACCTTTTGCGTTACTTGAATAATCGATTTTCAAATTTAGTTTTACTGGCATAAGAATTGTTTACTTTTAATATTTTAAGGTAGCATAAAGTTTTCTTTCAGAAAGAATTGTTTGTAAAAAACAGTTATACCTCTGTTTATTTTCTTTATAGAATCAAAGTAACTGACAGTAACAGTAAAGTAACTTAGTTACATATTTGCAGGAACTGTAATAGTAACTATAGTTACCTTTTAAAATCAAGTAACTGTAATAGTAACTAATTACATTTTTTGATAAAGTAACTGCAGTGCCGATCCTGGCCCCTTGGCTGCCTGTGTGCAAGCACTATTATGGACGCTCCCCCCCCGAAGAAACACAATTTTCCGTGCTTTACTTCCAGCACTGTAACAGGTACTAACCAATTACAATTTTGTACGTTATTTTTACTGCTTTCTTACATTTCTCAGATGTTACCTTACAGTTTTAAACACCAAAATATGCGTCTCATCATTATTCTTTAATTCAATAGTAGATTAATAAGAGAAATATTTAAATAAAATACAAATTAACGTCTACTTTTTATTTTATTAATACTGAACAATTTTTTATAAAATATATACCTATAATATGTTTTAAATACTTTCTTTAAACACCCTGTATATTATGAATTTTCGAAGTAACAATACAAAATAAAATAACATGCTGGAGTAAATCCTTTGCCAGGAATTATTATCATATTGCTAAATTATAGGCCCTCACCGTACTTATCTTAGTTTTACTTAATTAAGTTATTGATAACATGGTTTTGACAAGAAAGTAAGTTTGACTAAAAACGTTGTTATAGAAAACTAAATCTCTTGCTTATCAAGTCAGATCATCATATTATTCTATACCTAAGACTTTTTACAACAGAATTCGTCTGGCTTTTAGGGATGAAAATTCATCTATCATTTTGGACATATCCAGGTTTTCTGAAATTTCCTGTTCTATGGAAATGAGTGCAAGGGGTTAGTTCGGCATCTACAATATGTTTTAAAATTTTGAAAGGGTTTACTGTCGCATTAGTATTAGGGAAAATATCACGGTAAGACTCTATTTCACTAAATAATTCCATGCCGTCTAATCTTTTTTTAACAAACCATTTTCATTTAACTGCAACTTTATATCTAAATCCATACAAGATTTCTTTAATATGTTGGAGTCCATTTTATTGAATTTATATAAAAAACCAAACAATGAATCGCATTCACTTAGTAAATTAAATCGTTCTTCGAGTGAAACTGATTCTCCTATGGATTCATACAGAAACTGGCGTTTTATTTTTCTTTCTCAGGAAACAGGAAATTCGGGCTCTACATCAATTTCTTCAGCTCAAGTTGTAGCAGTCCTTATAAAAGTATCAAAGCTTTGATTACTTCTTGTATCTATGATATACTTCTGGAGATTTTTTAAGGCATTGCAGCATTCTGCTAAATTCAGACTCGGATTTTGTATCATTTTACTAACAATATCTATCTTTGATAGCAAATTGTGCCAAATAACAATAGAACATATGATTTAAATGAACCAATCTTGGACATCAGTGACTTAGCATGATGTTTGGTTTTTGCATCGCGATTGGGGTCCTCCCTTAATTCTGTTAAGCTGCAATAAATATCTTTTCAATTGTAGCGCAATGGTCTTATAGCTTTTATTCTACTCTCCCATCTAGTATCACTTAAAGCTTTAACAGTCAAATTTGTTATATGCTTTCTTAGAATCTCCCATCTGTGGGTGGAAGCTGAGAAAAAATTATAAATCTCTTGAACAATATCAAGAAAATCTACGATTTCACCGCTACTTTCACTCGGTGATTTACACACTCGCCTTCGGCTCGTGTGTAAACTTCATCCTCTTGAATAATAGCCTACATTATGTGCTCGTTGAATAATATACTATTAAAATTTTCTTGACTGAATAATTTGCAGGGAAAACAAAAAACCTAATTTAATTTAAAAGAATAAATAAGCCAGTTTCTTTTAATTTTCTCGCCATTTGTCATATTTTTTATACAAGTATTTCCTTCTGAATTTTCTACTAGTTTCATCTCGAGGAAAATTATTAAAGTTACCCAACTCGACTGGTCCATTTTCTACTAACGTTTCAATTAGTCTGTTGGACAATACACTTGGCCACATACCTGGGTCACTTATGTTGAATAAATTTGAATTAATTGTATCTTGTTCACATTTACTAACACTATCACTTTCGCACTGTTCTTTCTTTGATGTGTCCGTATCCAAAACAACACCATCGATTTCCTCGTTTGGTACTGGGTCTTCCAAAGTGACTGTTTGGGGAAGGGAAGATTCAGGATCGTAGGAATCTGGATCTGCAACAGCAACTTCTTTTTCAACAGATGAACACGAAACTTCCCTGCTGTCCTTTTCCTGGTCCTGGCTACCTTTGAGAAATTTTTCCAAAGCTCCTTTTAGAAACTGCTGCTCTTCTGCCCTTTTCTCTCCTTTTTCCTGTAGTACACTCCAGATTGCCTCTTTGTTTTTCTATCTGACATCCTTTAAGAAAGTTATTTAAAGTATTAGTAAAGCATTTTCTTTTTACAAACCTATGAATTATGTAGAACATAAAATATGTACTTATACTTGCTTTTAGTATGTATTCTCCCATCAGCGGAGAATTGTGAGTAAATTAGAAACTCCCACCACTATAAAAGTGTGTTTCGTTGATAATTAATTAAAATACTGTCAACCAAGTACCAAGTTTGCACTTCCCGTTGTATTAGCTTATGGCGTTTACACCGCGAGGTTTCAAAAAATACTGTGAAGCAAAGCAAAGATGCCTTCCCACCTACCTAAGTGCCTATCTCAACGGTATTGTCACAAAGCTGTAACAAATAAGCACAATATTTAAAACTACAGTAAAACTTGCTAAAACGGAAACCCATATAGGACCGCAAAAGATGTTCCATTTACACAGGTTTCTGCAATATTAAGTTTTGGTTTTATATGCAGTAAATACTAAGCTTTATTATTACAACAAAAATACCTACAACATGCGTTCATACATAACACGGTTGAAAACTAACACTATTTAAATTATGCGAAGCTCCGTATTTTTACACCGCCAAAAAATGATTTTGATTAAATAGGGAGACAAAACATTGTCAGCAGAATTTAAAACGAGATGGTAAACAAGACGTTTAGTGCCTGAGAAAATAAATAAGTACATATGTACATGTAATATGTAGTAACTTTATTTTGATGGTATCAAATTTCATGATATGTTTTAAAAATGGGTTTGGGGCAATTTTATTTCCAGATACTAGTGGATAATGATGGATTAATGGCTAGTAGAATTCTTTGAAGGGAACAGTTTATTTTAATGAGTATTTTTGAAAGAATTTTATTGCAGCAGGTCTGGTTTCCGCTTCACAATATAAAATCTAATAATAATTTTAGTGGAACAAGAGATTTTTTTCAAATTCAAAGGTTTCCGATTTATACAAGTTCCGTTTTAATAAGTTACACTGTAATATGTTATTCGCCTTTGATTCTTTTGTTGTTCCCTAATCAATCATCATATCGCACATCTAGTTCAATAGTGCAATTTTTTCTCACATTTCCTGTTTAGTTCAATTGTAAAATTCCTCGAGTTACAGCATCTGGACCTGCAAAGAGTACGACCGACCCTTTAAACAAAAGGATGGTTCATCTATTCAGTAATTTAATTTATTGCTTCCGTTTCCTTCCTTATATTTAAGATTTTCTACGAATTTATCAAAAACATTGTTTTAAATAAGAATTCGATCACTCCTAGTGGTATTGTTTTCTTCAGTTGTTATGTTGTTTTTGGTACATTGGTAATAAAAAAGTGTATTTTATTTTTGTGCAACATCGCTATATTTCATTTAATTTCAAAATGCAATATGGCCATAACTATCAAAATTCTTGAATTTGATTTAATTGACGAAAACAGTTTTTCGGTTTTTTCGTTTCGCTGCTGCTGCCCCCGTATTTTGGCTGCCCACATGCTGTGCACGCGTTTGCCCTCCGCCAGGATCGGCATTGAGTAACTGTAACTAATTACTTTTTTAAAGTAACTTTCCAATGTCTGTAAAATATAATAGGCTAATCAATATAATAAAAGTAGGTAAATATTATGATAGTAATAATTAGAGCCTTAAACAAATACACATCAATAATACCTAATAGTAATAGTACGTAAATATTAGGAAGTGATTTATTGGTAAAATTGGCAATTAGTATTACAAATAATTTCAATTATAATGACCTTTTTTTTGTTATTATTTTAATTATAAATAATAATTATATGAACAAGACCTAACCAACACGTTATAATTAAAATAATAATTAATATTACTGTGATAGTTTCTATAAAAAATTTTATGATATACTACAATATAGTACATAAACTTTTGGTATTTCTTATGTTAAGATTCACCGTATCTTGTCAGCATAACACATTTAAAAACAAAAAAACAAATTTTAAAACTTGACAGTTATTTATCTGGAAATAATAATTTAGAATTTTCCTTGTACAGTATTTCTGGTCACTTTATAAGTCCATATCTCCGTCAATATACAGTATTAGTCTCCATTTTCATCAAGATATTCATCTATTAAGTCTTCACTAGAATCAAGTTTTCCTATGATTTTCAAAACTTGTTCTTGTTGGACCGAATATTCCTTTTGTATTTCTTTAATCATGGAAAGTAACTGAGAAATTTTTTTCTTTTGTGTCCAATTTATTTTCTGAAGTTGTCTAATTTGTTTGGATTTTAATTTATCTTTTGCGGCTAACTCTTGCACTTGTTTTTTTAATTCTAACACCAAAGTTGAATCAGAATCTGTAATTCCAAAATTATCCAATGTGGCAGTATAATTACTGCTACTGCTACAATCATGTGGCACAGCAATATTATTATTATTATTACTGCTACAACCACCTTGTTCATTATCTATATTATAATCTGTGTTGGCATATTCTTGTTTAATAACCATTACTTTCTCTTCATCTATTTCCTGTTTAATAAGATTTAAATTATGCTCTTCAATATCTATTTCATCTTTAACAATAACACTTAACACTTCACCATCAGCAGTTGCTGGTAGTATTACTGTTTGCTCCATATCTTTTGACTAAAACATATCAATCTGGAAATTATCATAAATGTATGAAAACCGAATAACTTACATATTTTGATCGGAAAACTGCTTTTGTTGGAACTGCATTTGATCGGAGCTGGACTTTATAGCTGGAAGTTCTGTCAAATTGTTCCTCACCAAAATGTTGTGAACATAAATAGGAAACTTTAGCAATGTCATTTTCAGATTTTCCAGTAAACCTGAGCCAAGCATTTCTTTGTTCTGTATTTTTTGGAAATCTAAAAAACAAAAGCAAACAAGTATAATAATTAGTTCATTTATTTCACAATAATATGATCTCATTGTAAGTTTGTTGTTTTGGAAAATTTATGGATTAGGACAATTCCAAGCCTCCTTGTTGTTATTTGTTGTGATGCCATCGTAGGCAGGTTTTCTTTGACAATAATTTGAACTTTCTACCTTTTTAATACTAATTTCAATAAGGTTTGCAAATAGGCTAATGTAAGATTATGCAATGCATTCTATAGTTTAAAGTTTACTATTCAAATTGTCATCTAGAATGCAGGAGAAAAAAGTCGAGAAAAGCTTTGAAATGTTTCCAAACTGAGGTTTTCTATAAAGTTTAATTAGAACAATTTCATCTATGTTTTATAACTTTTGTCTTTAAGTTTAGAATGCTGGAAAGTGACTGTAACTGTTTTACTATAAAAAAACTAAGTTAATCCTCATATTTTAAACTAGAAGATTCGTTTGGACGGCATAGAAGTTATAGAATTAAAAGTATGTATAATACCCTGTTCTTTTATTCTCTTCTTTATTCTGTCCAAATAATGTAGGAAGGTTCGTTCTGTTGTGATTTACAAAATGGCAGCTACACACTACAGAATATTTTGTTGGTAATTTATCCTGACGACTAAAAAAATAAGAATAAAAAATTCACGAATATAACACGTTAAATATTCACCTTATCAACTCAGTCCATGTTTTTGCCAGTACTGGATCTCGAGGAAATTTAAAGAAAGAACATGTTCCTCTTTCACTATAGTGTCTACAGTCTGGCACAAAACACATCACCATTTTCTAAAACAACGAATAGTCATTAAAATCCACATTATTTTAATTGATTGAATAGCCTACATAACCTCTACACTTTTCAAAAGACTTCTTTAAAAATTCGAAATGTTATGTTCTTCTAGTTTCTTTTGATTAAATATACATCTGTGTACCTTCTATATTATAAATTCGCCAAACGAATCCCAGAACTGGATAAGAATGTTGGACAATACAAACAAAACCTCGCTTATGGAAATTTGTTTGGAAACATTTCACCACTGCTGCCAACGTTAAAATGACGTCATATTTTTTAAAATGCCATTTGGTTTAATACTTCTGTTTGGATATTTAAAATAATTATGTCCGAAAATTCAAGAATTATACAATTTTATTAGAAAATAAAAGTTTTCTTCGAAAACCAAAAATTAAACATTTAACAGTTACTCGAAAAATATACAACTCGTGAAAGAATATCATTTATTGTAAAGAAGGACGGCTTTTAAATATTTTATTTTTTTGCAATACACTCTTACCTGTGAAATCGAATTCCGTTTTTCACGGATCTATGAGAAATTCCACATGCAGAACAGCTAACCATTTCCGTTATAAAATGAATTTAACATTCGATTGTTTCCGTCTTCGTGTTCCCACTTTTAGAACCCTTTTTATTCACTAACTATTATTATCGAAAAATAAGAATTTATTTGCATTTTATGACTTTATAGGTTACTTTTTCACTATTTGGGCTTGTTGGTTTATTTCGTTTATTTATTTCCGATAAGTAAATGTTTCCACTGCTGACTATTACCAGAGGCGTCACTAAGGAGGGAAACAAAAGAAATAAGTGGCTTGGCTCAAGTTCATCTGTGTTTCCTTACGATACTTATGATAGAAAGAATAAAGTAACAAAAACTTGATTATTGTGAACCATAATAATCTTCCATTTATTTATTTTTAAAAAGGCATCTACAGAGGTGAAGCTATTTTGAGACGCCACTTTTATGTACAGGTAGTGGTTAGATATACGATTATACTTTTGTTTGACTATAAATAAAGAAAATTATATAATTACGAAGAATATCTTCTAACCTATTAGTAATTAAAATCTTGTTTAATCCTATTGTAATTAGAAACGAATAACAAAAGCAATCGACACGAATCTTACAGCAATATTACACGAAACCCGATGACGGGCGTTTAGTCATCAAGTTATATTCAAAATTTATTTATAAAAATTGATAAATATTTGTTGTAATTTGAGTTTTGAATTTTTCTAGCTGCGTTTCTGTACGTATATTAATATCAGTTTAAAATAAAATTGCTAGAAATCTAATTCTTGTATGTTTCTGTTCTTGTTGAGTTTTGAAATGGAGCCAATTTAAATTATTACACCCAGAATTATACATTATTGTATACATAAATTTTCAGAAACATTTGCTTAATCATATTAATTAACCGGATGTTTTTTAGGATGTCCAAGCTGAGAATAAAAATCCAATTAACATCATGTATTAGCTTTAGTTCTGATATCGTGTACATAACCTCATCAGTACAGCATACAAAACATTAATAAGTAAGTAATAAGTGCTTAAATTATAAATTAACTATTTATACAAGGTATTGAAATAGCAATAGCGTAATTGCCATCAAATAAGTATCATAAATCTGCTTTTAAAATTTTGCCATTATGCTTAGTTCTGAAGATATAATAATACTCCTATTACTAAAATTGAAAGCTCTATAGCAATATTATTAATCATATTAATAATTCTTCTTAACAAAATGGAAGAATTATACTTAGGCAACAATCTCAAGTTAATACGTTAGTGCATAACATTATCATTTGGCATTTTCAAAGAAGGAAACTTTATTGAAAATTAAAAATTATCGATCTGACAATTCTGCAATATTTGGTTGTATTATTTAAGTAAAAAAAAAACTTAGTCACTGTATGTAATTAAAATTTGTGTACTGACTGTTCTGTGCATAATAGTAATAAATAATAAAGCATGCTCACTGCCGTACTTATAGTCAAATTAAATGCTGTGTGTAACGCTAAACACGTGTAAGCATAGCGAGTTACCTTAATACCGATAAAGTGTAACATAACGTCACAATTTTCTAACATAAGAATATTATTTTTGAAATAGCTGACGGAATAAACTTTTTTGTCTTAAATTTTTGGTTAGTTTATCCATAGATAATATCATGATACTTTTTGAATGCAGTGCTTTTTCAACACCTTGCATAAATAAGGATATTATTTCTATAACAGCCTTGTATGAAAAAGCTGTACAACTTGTTAAATCCATTCTTACCATCTGTATATAGCATAGGTATATATCTTTTGGATTATAACAGTAAACTATTCCAGATTATAGAATATCCGAGTAACTCACAAAAACTTGATAGATTCCATATTGCATATTCTTCTGACAAATTACATGTTAATTCAAATAATGTCTTTTAACGCCGTATAGTACTAGAGAGGCAGATCTAAAATAAGATGGGGTGAAACCAGTTTAAGAGTTGACAGAAGTTTAAAATTGCATAAACATAATATTAAATTTTTGTTAGAGTAGGTCTATAGCAACAGTAATTTATGTTACAAGGGAAGAAGCTTTATGTAAAACTTTTTGTCGACTTTAAAAAATGTACCAGAAACCTTTTACGTTAAAATTATATAATCTAAGTTCAAAATCGTTCAAAAAGCCTGTTTTCTAATAAGGTCGACAAAAAACAATTATCTGAAATTAATTAATTCTTTTCACACGTTTTTCAGATAATGAAGACCAAAAGGAGTGGCATTTGGTATCACTTTGCACTCTTGGAAAACAAAAAGGGAAGATGCCGGTACTGTCAATCAGTGATCAGTATCATGGGAGGCTCATCAAGTAACCTGACAAGACATCTGAGGAGCAAACATCCAGGTGTCCCCATTTTGAGAAAACTTCCCAACTCACAAGTCATATCCACTTCATCAGACAAAGAGGTAGATGACATCTAAGATGTTAATTTGATATTTAGTAGTTCTTCCTATTGTTAAAAAACCTGTTTTAATGGAAACGCTGGAAATCAAAAGTGCTAAACAAAGATGACTTCAAAAGTTTAAGAACTGCTGCTATAGTAGTGCGTGTGATACTTATTTGTAGTTGTATGTTTTTATCAGTGATCAATTAAGAAAGTTCTAATTAATAATAATGCAAGTAATAACTTAGTAATTGTGTTTTTATTTTCAGGGTGTTGAACCTGATATTCAATTACTTAACGATGATGAAATAAAACAAAATATTGAAATCGTTGTGTTAGATAATGATATAGAAAGAACACCAACAGAAATAAAACTTGAACAGATGAAACAAATTAACCAAACATCCCCCAAACCAACTGCTAGAATCTCAAAGATAATTCCTACACCAATTTCAACAGTAAGACGGAATAGTTTCAAGCAAAATTCTGATACAACATCTGATTTTGTAAGAGAAGCAGTGAGTTCTTTGAAGAAAATAGTACAAACGAGTAATGTTCCTGAAGACGAATTTAGCCTTTTTGGTAAACATATTGCAACACAATTGCGACAACTACCACTTGTAAAGGCACTTCGTGTACAAAATGAAATACATACATTAATAACAAAAGAAAGAATTACTCATTGTGAGAGTCTTAATAACAATTATGAACAATTAACATTACAAACTGTGCTTCATTCCCCAACGTCTGTTCCCTCTGATTGTACACATTCCTCTCAAACTAACACCGAATGAGTAATTTTTTGTTTTTAATTTCTTTGATAGAAGTAAAAAACAGCATGTAAATAATATAAATAAAGTCTGTTTACTTATAAATTTAAGTCTTTGTAAGCTTTTCTTTTACTGATACCTTTTTCTGCAAGAAGTATGAAAAACAATAAATAGCATGTACTTATGTTATGTGTCTGATAATAGCAAATAAAACCTTATACAGTGCGAACATCAGCTGTGGAACTCTTTAAATAAAAAATTCCCTGTGCATCTGAGGTTAAGATCTTTGAATACATCAACCTTATCCCAATGGGGCATCTATTCACAAGATTTTATTTTTTCTTTACGCCCACCCTTACCCCCGATAACGTCATTAATTTTTTTTTAAAGGCAACCCACTTTCTTACAGATTCTGATTCTCTTAAAAATTCTGCGGGCGGAGGGTGTATCTGTCAAGTCCTGTGAAAGCATATTTTTTGCTGTATGACAAAACCTTATGATAAGTGTTTGCACTCGAAACCTAACCTATCTTTTTGCTTTTCCTAAAAAAATACCCGAACTATGTTGCCGCTTATATTTTAGATTGCTTGCTGCAGCAAAGGAAACGTTTTTAAAAGTGCTGTCTTTGCGTTTACGGAAATCGACATTAGAGAGTTGGAGCAAATTCACGTTAAACATCCCGTCAACGATAAAGTCACGTGACCAAATACGCTAAACATTTAGCGGGCATGTAACATTGCAAGACAGTGTTGCCAATATTTTATTTTATAGAAGCGCCAGTTCCGTTCCGTCAGAGCCGTCTAAGCGTCAAATAGCCCCATCTAAGATGAAAAAAGCGCCAATTTAAATCTCGGTAAAATTTTCATTTAAACCACGTATATCCTCAGTTCGTTTACTAGAGGGCGGCACCATCGTCGAATACCGGTTCAAATTGCACATGTATTAAGATTCCGTGTAGAACTTGTATTGTTGATATGCAATAAAAGTAATAACAATTATTATATTTTAAAATCAAAACAGATTTAAATTTGAACAATTTTTAAGCGCCAACAAGAACTTTTACGCGCCATGAGTATCCCTCAAAACGCCAATTTGGCGGAAAACCGCCATTGTTGGCAAACTGATGCAAGAGCACCCTGCGTGCAAACAACAGTGCCCGCATGAAAGACCATCATGCAGAGGGGAGAACTTTAAATTTCAAAACTAAAACGTTTCTGTTAATTTCTAGGTACATATTTTTTAAAAAAATCCAAACAAAATACAAACATGGTATCATTGAAATGGTAATGAACAGTAATAAAGAATTTGAAATTATACAAGGTGTCCCATGTGAAATCAAAACAATTGTAAATATGGCAACACCGCGAACTTAGTAATTATTGAGTTTGCAGGATTGGAAAACCTTTCTGAACGAAACCAGTCGAAGAGTTCTAGAAATTTCATCATGTCTTCAGATTAGAAGTTCTACTAATCTATCTCATATTTGAACTTGAAAAAATTTATTTAATTTTGCTAAATTCTAATTCAAAGAGCTTCTTGATTAGAGTCCTCAAAGCAGCTTGGGTATGAACACAAATTTTACATTCAGTATTTACAATGAAGATTCTCACCAACGCAAGATTATACTGATAAAACTTCAGTTTGAGAAGTTATTGTTGTGGTTTTCAAATCTATCTTGTAAGACTACAAACTGAAAGTTCTAGAAATTATTTGAGCTAGATAATCTGAATTTCGAGGTATAGTGAGGTAAATTGCTCGATAATTTTATGTAGTGGAATATTTGAAAGAACAAACAAATGAACATGTTTTGTGTTTGACTGTAGGTTTTTATGCCAAAAGGTCTTCAAAATCTACAATTCTTCTTGTAAATCAAACAATAAAAGAAGAGTTAATAACAAGACTGGTTTAGACCACAAGCTGTAAGTGCAAAAATTTTATTTTTATCTACAATTCAATAAATATGTGACTGAATTATGGAAAAAATTCTTGGAAACAAAAGAACATTAAAACCAGAATTCAGGACATATTGCAATTGAACTAGTTATGTGTGTAACTTCTTCTAATTATAGTACAGCAAATACATAAGCAGTTTACTTTATTTTATTAAAAAAGCTCTTTGTTAAAACTCCCAAAGTACTAGATTCTTCCCAATTGTAAAATCGTTAGAGAAGTCTTTTCTCGATTTCTTATCTTATAGGTATCAAAAGTTAATTGACTTTGCATCACAATCTTTAAAATCTTCCCGTTAAATATTTGTTTTGAAGACAACACAGAGCAAAATATTTTTTAATATTGCAATTACAATTTCTGTCACTCGATACACATACGTACAAATATTACTAATAAACTTGTATAAAAATACTTTATGTGGATATTATGTTATGGTAAATTTAAAGAATTAACAAGTCTTAGGAGGTGTTGGGTATTTGCAACTCTTTCTTGGTAAGGGTTGTTTGCAGGGGCATGGGCAGGTATTTCTATCACCACTGGCGTGACTTGAATCGCTACGAGTAGAGGGTAAATCTTCTATTTTTTCTTCTTTCTTATGATCACCACTTTCAGGCTTGGTCTTTTTCTCGACTTTCTCCGGCTCCGCTTGGGTAACTATGTCATCTTCATCTACTTTTTTATAATATGGATTTTTCCATACAAAGATACTTCCAGCTGCACTCGATGATACTATAAATTGATTATCTGGGCTAAATCGTGTAGCAGTGATGATAGCTGAATGGCCAACTCCAATATAAGTTGTGATACCTTCTTGGTACTTCCACAATTTTACAATTTGATCATTTCCTCCAGTACAAAAAAGGGATCCATCAGAGTTGATATCTAAGGAATTGATGGCTCCTGAAGGTGAGCCTTCAATTTCTCTCACAAGGCTTCCATCTAATACTTCCCAATAAGCCAATTTCCTATCGGTGCCTCCAGTTAATAGTTGCACACCAGTAGGGAAGTATCGTACGCACATAAAAAGGGTATTAGCAAAAAGGAGTTGTTTACGACACTGTCTTAATAAGTCCCAAATAATACAGCTACCATCGGTACTAGCGCTGACTGCTTCATCATCGGTACTATTAATGTGCATTTGAGAAATTGGTCCGTTATGCTCTTTAAGAGTACATGCGAGCTGCTGTTTATATGGACTGATGTTCCATAAACGCACCTGGCCTTCACATCCGCCACTTACAAGGATTTTGCCATGATGAGTAATAGCCAGTGCCGAAGCGCCTTTGTTATGAGCATTCATAATAGCAAATATTAAGCGACCCGTAAGTGGAGTAAAAGCACGAATTATTCCATCGTTCCAGGCTGTTAAGATTGACTTGCCATCATGAGCAAATTCCACAGCTGAACAACTGAAGTTGGGTACTTTGATTCGTAACAGTTCTTGAAAGGTTTCTACATTCCAGATTCGTACATCGTCTTTTCCGGCTGTGGCAAACACTTCTGAAAATTTACTGGAAAAAATAGGAGAAATGGATAAGTCTGACTAAGAAATTATTAAAGTGGATGCAAATACTTACTACGGAAATGCCAAATCATAAATTGCTGAATTATGACAAGTAATCAGCAATTCAGTTTCAAAAGTTTCCCGGTCGATGGCAAAAATCTCGCAGCTTTCAGTTGCGGCGAGAATGGTCTTTTCTTTGATTATCTGAATTGAAGTTACAGATCCTTTGACATTCGTCGATCGAAGCTAAATAATTTTAAATAATTTTCACTATTATATCATTCCATAAGTCTTATCTCTTGAAACTTACCACACGTAAATTAGGCAGTGAAGGCAATTTAAATCCCGCCGGTTCTGGATCTTGTCTTACTCCTTTCTTTTCACGCAACTCTTCAACTAGATCAACTGTACCGTCTCCAGCTCCTACTAATAAGTATCCATCACGAATGAGGTAAAGGGATCGAACACCTACGAGAAAACAGTAAACTTTTTATAATTACAATGGCAAAGTCAACTTTGAAAGTTAAACAAAAAAGCTTTGACTTTTAGATCAAGTTTTTCTCATAGTGACAGATGTTTTGCTTGAAGAAACTGGCAAGATATTACAATTACCTTGCTTATATAACTCAACTTGTCCTCGAGGTAATGTTTTCTGGCTAATCTTTGTAAAGCAACCTTGCATTATCGGCGTTTTGACGGGTATTAATATTTCTGCATCATGATGAAAATTTAGACGAACTTTCAGAATATCTCCCGTACTTGTGCCACAGTAGCAAACCTCATCACGCTCGTTTATAACGATGCAGTATACAACGCGCTTTAATTTGGACATGTTTACATCTATACCGCTGATACTTCTTGCGACCGCATCGATACTCCAAATGATCAAGGTTCCATCACCTCCTGTTAAAAAACAAGCACCTCGACGATTGCAAGCACATAATGTACTGGCATCTCCTTTGGAACCTCGGCTGGCTTCGGTACCACTAAATGGTGCAGCTGCAATAACATCCCATACCACAATATTTCCACAGTCTCTTCCGCCCAAGGAAATCAAGTAACGATCGTCTCTTGAAAATCTGACAGCTTCTACCCGTACTTTATGAAGTTCATGTTTTGATAATAAGCTGCGGCTTTCGAAATCCCATAAAATTACCCACGACTACAATGATGTGGTTATAAAAAAATCTAAATTATTGAAGACAATCTTACCTTAAAACCAATATGGTTGATTTGACCTGAAGCTATGTATTTCCCGGTAATTGATACATCAATTGCTGATATTACGTTTGTATGCCCAGAGAGAAAATCTTGCTTTTTAGTGACCCAATGTTGTACGGACACTTTGTTTCCTAAAGGATAAATTATATGTTCTCCATCTGGATGCACTTTGAGACCGTTAAGAATTGCTCCTGGATTTATAAGACAATGTGAATTTCTTGTGAAATTTAGTTTTAAAAATTTATACCGTCAAATCCTATGATTGCATAGGGTGTAAGTGTGCCAACATCACCTTCTAATAATTCACCCATTATTTGTGTAAATATAGCTATCAAAAATATTTCAAAAATCTAGCAAAATATAAAATTATGCTGTAAATAAATATTTATTCTGTTGTCACAGTAAACTTCATTAGAAAAAAAAAAGAAAACACTACTATGGTAACTATATAAACAACACGCCCCTACTCTAGCCCCTATCATGTGCTTATTAAGGGGGAATATTAGTAATTGCTACAATATTGATGAAATTCAAAAGCTTGTGGGGTATTACAAATTTATTCTATAATTTATTCAGTTCTTAACTTGGAAAATTGTTAACAAAATATTAAAGTGGAGTACAAAATAGTTTTCAACAAATAAAACCGAAACGCAAAGATTAGGAAATCGAAAATAAAAGAAATAAATGTTTGTTCTGATATAATTCCAGCAAGTTACCTGATTTCAAAAGTCACCAAGTCAAAATCATAAAACGTAAGACTTACATTAGTACTGATCTTATAGTAATTTCTAGATCTCAATGTATTAGGTATACCAATCTCACCCTTAAACTCAAAAACTAAATCCAGAATTAAAGATTGTGATGCAACAACAAAATTGATACTTACCATCTGGATATTCTCTTTTGTGGTCATTTACAAGTGTTAAACAATTGAACAACTATCTTGGTCGTGAGTTCGAAACTTCTAGGGCCAAAACTGATGTATAAGATAAGACTCAACTTTGGTTTTGTGATAATTTTAGGTACAAAAATTTCAATATTGGTCTTGAATTCAAAAATAAAGCCAAAATGCTCTTTAGCTTAAAATTTAAATTTTTAATTTAGGTGACTCTTCCAGATTTTGGTACTGTAACATCGGTCTTAGACCTGAACTATAGGACAAAGATAACACTGAGACTCTTGTAAGTCTTGGTCTTGGTTTTGCTATTCTTTTCAGGATTTTTATTTAGACTTTTTAGAGTTATTTCTGTTGTAGATTTAGCCATGAATGCAAAATAGGGAGGAAAAAAGAGATTACCATGTGTGATATAGAAATAGCCATTAATGTCAGCAGGATCTATCGCAAACAAAACCATAACGAGAATCAATATTTTCATCATCATGTCGGTCTATCTCGTCAACGTTACAAATCACCTGACCGCTTGTGGGTAATAAAAAGTCAAATCTTTCTGGATCATATTCTTCTTTCTGGGTTGCAAAATTCTAAAGCAAAGCAAACTGCCAGGAAAGTCAAGTTAGAGAAAGGATGAGGAGAAATGATGAAGAAGCCTGTATTATAGTGATGCTGAGTTGGTGAGTGGTTTACCGAGTTTGCTTCCTTCCAAGCGCTGGGGAAGTGTCTTTACTAAAGAAATCGTTTCACGGAGTGGAATTCTTGCAGCAAGCAAATGACAGTGACCCAGGCACAAACAAGAGGCCAATCAACATGGCTTTTGGCTTTTCACCACTGGATCATGATGCGAACGAATTCTCCGTTTACTCGTCTTGGCGGACGGTGGTTTCTATGTCTTTTACACCGTTGAGAGGCAGGTCTTGAGCAAGATTGGTTTCAATGCGAGTCTGGGACTCTTCCCAATGGGCGTTGCTTCACTTCTTGAGTGTTCTGGGGTATCGGGATTTGGAGTAGAATGGAGTCGGTGGCCGGAAAAGATGGGTATGGCAATGAAAGCCGAGGCCTCAAACTAGGGGATTAAAGCGTCCGTGATGACAATGTGATCTAATATGATGTAGTTGTTCAAATAGCTAAGAAATATCAGGTTTTTGTTGAGTATTCGGAATAGAGGAAGCCTAAGCAAGTAATCCGCTAGCTGTTGACTGTTCGGGTTCGACTGTTTGAAACAGTACAGAAATGTTGGAATTGACTATGGATTATTCTAAATACCTCTCCTAAGACGTTGAGAAAGGTGATGAAGACGAAAAGGATGAGTCACTGTTGAGCATGACTATGGGGTGATTTCTCAAGTTAGTTATTAATCGTAACAGAGCAATGTTAAAAATATTGGTGCGTCCATAATGAAGGGGGCAAGATTGCGAACTGTGGTTTTTACCTTGCCGGTGTTTGAAAGGGTGAGTCGATCAAGATTTCTATTTTTTATTCGAAGTTCGGGAAAACGGAAGTCGTAACAGGTACGAAGACGAGGTTGTATTTTATTCAAACTTGCGATATTATTTTTAAAGACTGTACTCGTATGTTGTACGCCAGGCAGGAAGTTATGTACTCCTTCTAAACACTCAAAATGTCGTTAGGAGAAACCTGAGAAAGGTTATCTGAGGGATTACAGATCTTGATATCATCACAAAGGTCATGGTCTTCAACTTTAAGACTGGCAAAACATCAAAACTGAAATTGAGTTTTGCTTTTGACACCAAAAATCCTAGTCACCTGCTTCCTCCTATCAATCTACCAAGCTGACATCTTTCTGGGTGATATCTACTAGCTACAGCTACAGATTTTTGTAATATTCCGGAATATTCATTACTGTGGTGTCTTGAAACGTCAAAATTCGAATAAATTACTTTAACATAGAAAAGTGTAAACCCACAAACTTCAGGAAATTAAAAAAGAATTTAGTTGGTCATTATCATTACCTTAATGAATAGTACTAGTACAACCTTCAAAGTTAAGATATTTTTCTGCCATTATTTGTCATGGTGCTACCGGTCACGATCCCAATTCATACGAACTCACCTAGAGGATCAATTATGTAGACCCAAAACTTCAGAAATGTGGGCGCCAGATATCACAAATTATTTGAAACAACATCCATTCTGAAATAACTACTATTCAAGTTAAGTGTGTGTATAAATTATTTAAGAACTTTCCCCGTCAATTTGTTATGTCGAAAAGGTTACAAATGTTTTAATGAATTAAATCTCTTGCACAAAGATGATAAGTGATTCCAAAAATCATGTAAGAATCAGCAGAACTTACCTCAATAAATTTAAACCTGAAGATTGTTGGTAATGTAATAGCCAGCATTGTTATAATGCCAAACTATTATGATTTTTATGATTTTTCTTCCTTCAGAGACACGCGGTTCTTAACTCGAGATCTCTCTTCATTTATTTTTCGGTGGGAATTATTGAATTCAAACGCATAAGAGCGGGAACTTGAAATTTGAGATTTCGCAAGTTTTGTACTATACTTTTCAACCTCAAATTAGGGTCAAGTAATTTCAAATTGGAATAATTAATTTCAAAGTTGGTCTAATCAACTTCGAGTTAAAACATATCAACTTCAAACTGAGATCGATCAACTATGGACCACAACAGAAATCTTGTTAGGGGAACAAAGTTTAAAACTAAGTATTGAGTAGTAAAACTATAAATAACTAGGGTCATGGTAACTATTTGAGCGTCCCAAGACCCCCAATCAGACATGGAAATCTTCCTCGGACTCCTCGAAGAAAAAAAAATCCCGGCATCCAAAGCTTGTACCTTAAATGCTTTGTCATGAAGATGGCCTTGTAAATGATTTTTTCGTCTGATTTAACAAAAAAAAAACTTCAACTATGTAAAAGTTCTTAAAAACAAATGTAGAAATCTAATCTCAACATGCAAATACCCTTACGAACACAGAACAACATAAACTAAAATGGAGCAGTCTATACTTTTTCACTCATATTGGGATCAATTAATCTCAGATTGAGAACAATCAATTTCAAATTAGACTGACCATTTCAAGTTGAGACCAATTAGTTTCCAATTCAGACCAATCAACTTCAAATTAGACTAATCAACTTGATATTGAGTAGAGGGCGAAGCCCGACCAAGAGCAAGCGAGACGGCAGATGCGAAGGCGTAGCCCAAGCCGTTAAATTGAGCCGTTCAAGGGCAAAGTCCAAACCATAGTGACATTTAGCTCTCTTGAGAAAGTCAACGAAGGGGAAAGTCCGACCAGGTCGAATTACGACACACCGTTGGCGGTAGGATTAGTGGGGGAATGACTTTCAAAAAATACCGGCACCATCCATAATCTTTTGTTGTTTTGGCAAATAACTTCTATAGCAGGAACAGTTAAAGTCCTCCCAAATATGTTCCTTTATATTATGTCCGACCTGACTAGAGGGCGTTCCTTCAATTTGGCGCTGTCTCCCTAAACATCTTATTTTTTTGTACACATTGTGCCTGACATGAATACAGAATGATTCTTCGATTTGATACTGTCCTCCAAAAGATTGTCCTTTTTTCCCTACATTATGCCTAACCTGAACACAAGATGATCTTCTGATATGGTTTTGTGGTTCCAAATATCTTCTTTCTTTTCCTGCATTACGTTCGACCTAGATGCAGGACGATCCTTCCATTTAGTACTGTTCTTCCAAAAATCTTTTTTTACCTATCCGGAAATATAAAGATCCTTGAACTTTAGATACTGTAGAGTGGCTTCCATTTCATTGTTTAGGCAACGTATAGGTGGTAATGAAGGGCAAAACCAGATCATTAGTCTGCGATGTTAGTATGTTGAAGAACCAAGCACGACATGCGACAAGCAAAAGGGATCTCGATCGGTGGTCGCCAAAGGGAGAGAATAGAAGTGGCGCAGCAAACTTCCGCATTAGTGGACCTCCGTCTGCGCCAACTCCAATTTTAATATTAGAAAACAACTATATTAGAAATTTTTAAATTTAATGGTGCAAAAACACACCTCCCGTGGCAAACAATAGAATTTTTAGTAGTGGAAACTGCTCTTAAAAAAAATGAATATATTAACAGTTACTTTTTCCAAAAGAAAATGCGTGTTTGTTTGCTACATTTGGAAAAAACTTCTTTGTTGATCTTTTTTAGTATCCAACTGTTCAATTATTTTTATCAATAAAGCTATTAACCGTTAAACAGGGCGAATTCTTTTACATCCATCGAATTCTTTATCAATATATTTCTTTAGTTTAGAGGAAGCAAGATGGAAGTTCTAGATCTATTATAATTTAGGGCAACAGAAAGCATTTTCCCAGGGACGGTCGAAAGCCTAGTGCTAACCCTGATTCCTTCCTTATCTTTTTTTTAAACTACTCTGATTGGGACAAAGTTACTTTTATTATTTGGTAATGTCAATGGGAAAATAAAAAACGTAGTTATGCAGTTAACAATATTTTATTCACACATTACAGGAGACAAACTCTCCTTTCTTCTGTATCGATACAAGAGCTGCTTATACGTCTGGAGATGCTGGCCGATGGTCACTTTCTTTTAGTGGGTCGGCTTCGATAACATTGATAACTGTAAAGAACCAATACATTTCATTATTTACATTTTTATAACTCTGCAGTGCTATGCATGTATTTTTGCATGACCGCCTAATATGCTTATAGTGGTTTTCATAACTAGTGCTGAAAAGTAGCATATATCATGGAAGTGTGAAGATTTATAAACGAGGCGCTAGTCGAGTTTGGAAATTCCCACGAACTACGGTGTAGCACTTTTGAACGAGTTATGAACACTACTTTTTGAACGACTCCAACATTATGCCCAAATCTTTTCAAATTTTCTTCCTGTTAGTTACGATATGAAAGTAACGATATTTTCATATCGTAAGTGTTGATAATTTCAACTTTCATAGATTGTCAGCAATAGGCTGCTGCTGTCGATATGACAACTTTCACAGGGGGGCTGTCTAAAAAATTTATTTTGCTACATGTAGGTAGCCAATACATATGACAAACGATCAAATCTCCTAAGTAACTTTTGGTTTTTAATATTTGTTTTTTAAATAACTAAAGATCGAAGTTATGCAATACGAGGTTACCACTAACTACACACAATGCACGGTTAAAGAATTACTAAATCTGAGTAAATTCATGTCAAAATGTTAAGCAATGTATACTGATAATTTCTGAATTTTTTATTTTCCACAGTTTCTTTTTAAAAATTGGTAACTACATTCTGTAATCACGAAGATATTTATGATATGAAAACTGTGTTGCCTACCTATTTATAGCGTCTTAATTTAGGCGCAGCAACTTGCCAGTAAACAAAAGTTTTCGTGTTGTATTGTTGATAATGCATCACTGTAAGGTAATCTGCATTCTGTAATACCTCATGCAATTTTCGAAAATCCTAGCAATAAGTTACAACTAATTTCGTAATTTCTTACGAGAATTCAAGACTTCTGTAAGTTGGAGATACGTCTCTTTGTATCAAAAACTGTCGGAAAATTTTATACGAGAATTTAAAGACTGTGTAGATTGGACTGCTATTTCTGAAAACCAAAGTTTATTAGAAGGGTTTATACAGAAATTTAAAGATTGCGTGGATTAAGGCTGCTATCTCCCAAAGCAAAATATTATCTGAAGATTTCATCCGAAAACATAAAAAATATGCAAATTGCAAAGTTATTTCTAGATATCAAAAATTGTCGGAGGATTTTATACAAGAATTTAAAGATTACGTAGACTGGAAAGCCATCTCTAAAAATCAGAAATTATCAGAAGATTTTATACGAAAGTTTAAAGATTGTGTAAACTTGGAAGCTATCTTCCTATATCAAGATTTATCAGTGGATTTTAAACTAGAGTTTAAACGTTGTCCGATCTAATAGATGTTTACAGAAACTGGGAACTGTTTAAAAGATAATGTAGAGACAATAATTAATTATTGATATGACAATGCCTTGCGTGTTTATTTACGTTGCTGTAAAGAAAGACTTAACAATAACACGAATCAACATACCTCAAGTGTCACTTCTCAACGGTAAATGCATATCAAAGTAAGTGGGATGAGACGAGTTTTGATGTATTATCTCTATTTTGCAATTGAATGATTTACTTTTGTGTTATAAATATACGTATCAAATTATAAATATGCAAACCATATCTTGTATAAAAATGTAAATATCTTTATTACCTTACAATATATTTGTTGACTTATTGCTTTATCTTTTATTTATCATGTGTATCAGGGGCTATCAGTATTAGTTTAATACGTAATAATGTAATGGAAAGAAAAAAATATGAGCACTTAGATACATGTCAAGATTTTTTTTAAAAGATACTTCTAAGTATTCCTAATCAACTTACCTTAAGGAAATGCCCTTAACTGAATGTTTATTACCAACTATTCAAATTCAAAACAAAACTATGTAAGCATGTGAAGAAAATACAATTATGATAATGAATAATTTATTTTACTTCTTGAAGATACATTAGTAAGATTATTATTATTAATAATCAACATTTGTATCAATAATGAATTCTACTAGTAGTAGCGATGAACAGGAGCGACAGGAGCTCTAGAGGCTTGAACGGGTCGAGGTTTTCTAGTCGGGCCTATGCGGCCCGGGCCAAAGCTCGGGTTGGGGCTTTTCGGTCTTGTCAGGCATGTCGACCCATTGGAACTTGTCAGACTTTTTGGCCCTGTCGGGTCCATAGGACCTTTTGAACTTCTCAACCCTTTAAGGTTTTCAGGCCGTTCGGACCTCTCGGATCGTCAGGCTGGTCATTCGGGTCTGTTGGGGAATTTGGACATCTCGGCCCTTCGGGCTTCTCGAGTGTGTCGGTCCGTTCGGAACTCCGGCATGTTGAACCGTTTGGGCCTCCGGCCTATTGGAGCGTTCGGCCATGTCGGATCTTTTGAACTTTTCGGTACTTCGGGCTTCTTTGTCGGGTCGGTCGGATCTATCGGACCGATCAAGAAGTTACCGGCTTGTTTCCGGCCGCGTCAATTTTGTCCCCAGTCGGGCTCTAAGGAGCGCTGTATAAGTCCCAAGATAAAATTTCGCTTGCGTCATGAATTACTTGCGGAAGATAAAAAACCTTATCAAAAGAAATTTTCTACCTTAATGCTCGAATCAAAACAATATAAGACATGGATTGAAAAAAGAGACAATGAATATCAAGTCCGCTGTAAAGTGCATAATATAATACTGAAAAAGCTTCTGAACTGCAAAGATACGCAAATTTTCAAAAACCAATAGTGCCCATGAAGATCTGATGACTAAATCAAATGTGTACACTCAATAAACAAGATCTTGAAAAAAAGATTGTTAGAAGATTGAGAAAAAATTGCATATATTGGGTAACCATTTCCAAAAGTCAAAAATTATCAATCTTCTACGTGAGTTTAATGATAGTGTAAACTGAAAAGTTATTTCTATGTCTGTGTAATTTGTAAAGCTATTTTTAAAAAGCAAAAACTATCAAAAGACTTCGCACAAGATGCACTTATTAAGAATGTAAATTGACATTTCAGAAAACAAAACTAAAACAATAATTCTTTAAGAAACGTCGTTACACTGACATGTCAAGTCTTACAATAATAAGTCTTATAGATTGGCCCAGGTTATATTAGAACAAGTTTAACGAGTTGTCACTTGTTTAAACTGCCGAGTGATGCATATGTACATGTACCACGTTAAAATCTATTGTTTTAGTTGACTATCTGCAAATTCGTAGTTTAGTAGGTTTAACGATGCCATCGAGAATACCTAATATTATTCGTGGTCGCACCCAGCAACTTTTACAAAATCATTATACATTTTATATGATTAAACGAGAATTGAAGAAAGAAAATATAAAAGTGTTTAATTGTTGAATATGTAGTGTAAAAAAGCAACTAGATAATTATAGCAAAAATAATTCAGTTGCAAAGACTTCTAAAAGAAAACCTGGGCCCAAACGCAAGCTGCAGGGGAAGCTTTTGTTAAAGACAGCAGCAAGATTGATCCGCCGACTCAACGTGCCCTCTCGAGGAAGTATTCAATAGGACAAACAACTGTACAACGTGAAATTTTTCGTAGTGATCGTAAAAAGGTACGTAAGTCTTTGGTACACAACCTTTCTGCACAAACTGTAGAAAAGCGGCGAAGTCGTTCTTGGCGATTTTATCAACTATTAAAAGGTGATAATTGGAAAAAATATTGACAATGGACGAAAGTTGGTTTTACTTAAAGAAGACAAAAGGTAAACGTCGAATCCAATACATAACAAAGACCAAAAAAAGAGCAAGTGCGGCCAGGTTTGAACGTGAATCCCACCTAAAAAGTGTAATAGTCTCGCTCGGAATTTCGTTTAAAGGTATCACAAAACCAATATTTGTTATTGCTGGTGCTAAGATTAATTTCAAATATTATCAACAAAACATGCGAAAACAAAGAGTTGTCATTAATAATTCTACCTCCGAATGGTTTAACGTTACTTCCGGCGTACCGCAAGGATCCCATTTGGGACCAATTCTTTTTATTTTGTTTATTAATGATATAAATTATTCTATCAATTCCAGCAAATTTCTGCTATATGCTGATGATTTAAAACTTTTCATTCGTACTGATGCTGTTGGTTCAGATCATTTGTTACAAGCTGATTTGGATTGTTTGACTTCGTGGTGTAATGAAAACCATCTGGAATTAAATATTTCAAAATGCAAATTTTTACGATTTTCTAAAAAGTTATCACGTGGTATTTGTACTTATTACATTAATAATATAGCAATAGAAAGTGTTACTTGCTTTAAGGATTTAGGTGTTATTATTGACGCATGTGTTAGTTATGATCAACATATTACAAATCTACTTAGCAGAGCCAATAGAATATTAGGATTTATTGTGCGTCAGTGTACTGATTTCACAGATTTAAGAATTTTAATTATACTATATACGTCTCAAGTTCGTTCACTTCTGGAGTATTGCACAACCATTTGGTGCCCATATTATATTACATTAGTAAATAGAATGGAAGCAACACAGAAACGATTTGTAAAATTTTTATGTTACAAGTACCGAATTGATTACTACGGTTACAGTTATAGTGATCTTTTATATTACTTTGGCCTATCTTTATTGCATGTGCGCCGCAATTATTACGATTTATGTTTTTTGTTTAAAGTATTTAATGGATTTGTTAATTGTTCTCAAATACTTCAATGTTTTTCTTTGAACATAAAAAATACCAATTTACGTAATTTACCAATTTTCAATATTCCTTTCCATCGAACTGCGTATGGTGCAAATTCTCCTCACTGTAGAATATGTCACTTAGCATGTACACATGATGATTTGGAATTCTTTGGTATTTCCTTTAACAAATTCAAGTGCTCCTTAAGAAATGCACTAAATATGTAGCAATATTTTATATTTATATTTATTCTACATTAAATTATGTATATGTAGTTATTTTGTTTAATGTTTTAATAAGATTTGTTTGTAAATGGATGTCCGTTAATAAATTATTATTATTATTATTATTATTATAAAACATTTTAACGCACTACGAGAGAGAATTGAGACGTTTACATCCAAATAATGAAGGGTATTTCATCAGAATTCGGCTCCAAGCCATGCTTCAAAATCAACAATAAAATGGCTAAAGGATAGGAATATAAAATTCATACCACCTGAAGAATGGATGCCATCGTTTCCAGATTGTGCTCCATGTGATTATTTTTTGTGGTCTTATCTCAAGACTCGCGTTGATGAACATAATCACAAAACCATAGACGGGTACGTAAAGTATATCATGCAAAGGGGGGGCATATTGAGTATTAATGTAAAATATTAAATTAATAAAGAATTATGAAAAGTTGAAATTGTTCTAACGTAACCTGGGCCAACCTGTACAAGACCATTGAATTAAATAATTAATAAACTCCGTTTTTATTACACCACATATACAAAACTAAATACGCACTACGGGAGAATTCTTCAAACCAATATTATGGTATATATTATAATTTAAATAAAAAATGATACATATTAGACAAACTGTGTAATGCTCATATTTTATACAATTTCCAATAGCTTATGGTCACTATGATTACAGAAATGTGATTCTAAATGGTTTTTTCTTCTGTACATTTATTAATCGCCCACATTACACTCGCCATTATGAATCCGCACGTGTCGTTGTAAGTTGCTCTTCTGTGCACATTTATAATTACATATTTTACACTCAAAAGGTTTCTCGCCACTATGAATCCGCATGTGTGTTTCTAAAATACTTTTCTGTCTGCATTTATAATTACACATTTTACATTCAAAAGGTTTGTCTCCACTATGAACGCGCGCATGTGTTCGTAAATAGCTTTTCACTGCACATTTATAATTATATATATTACATACAAACGGTTTCTCGCCACTATGGACGCGCATATGTTGTTGTAAGCTGCCTTTTTGTGTACATTTATAATTACATATTTTACATTCGTAAGGTTTCTCGTCACTATGAACGCGCATATGTACTTGTAAAGTGCTTTTCACGGTACATTTAAAATAGCATATATTACACTCAAAAGGTTTCTCGCCACTATGAACGCGCATATGTGTTTGTAAACTGCTTTTCTGTGTGCATTTATAATCACATATTTTACATTCAAAAGGCTTCTCTCCACTATGAATTCGCATATGTGTTTGTAGATTACTTTTCACTGTGCATTTATAATTACACATATTACATTCAAAAGGCTTCTCGCCACTATGTACGCGCATATGAATTCGTAGGATGCTTTTTACTGTACATTTAAAATCACATATTTTACATTGAAAAGGTTTCTCGCCACTATGAACACGCATATGTATTTGTAAAGTGCTTTTTACTGTACATTTAAATTTACATATTTTACACTTAAAAGGTTTCTCGCCACTGTGAACCCGCATATGTACTTGCAAACTATTTTTCCTTATACATTTATAATCGCATATATTACATTTGAAAAGTTTCTCTCAGCTATGCACGCGCATATGTGCTCGTAAACTGCTTTTCAGTGTACATTTAAAATCACATATACTGCACTCAAAAGGTTTTTCGCTACTATGAGTTTGCATATGTTTTTGTAAGTGACATCTTTGTGTACCTTTATAATTACATATTTTACACTCAAAGGGTTTCTCGCCGCTATGAATGCGCATATGTGTTCTTAAGCTGCTTTTCAGTGAAAATTTACAATTACATATATTGCATTCAAAAGGTTTCTCGCCACTATGAACACGCATATGTTGTCGTAAGTTGCTCTTCTGTGCAGATTTATAATTACAAATTTTACATTCAAAAGGTTTTTCGTTACTATGAACGCGCATATGTATTCGTAAAGTGGATTTTATTGTACATTTAAAATCGCATATATTACACTCAAAGGCTTCTCGCCACTATGAGTGCGCATATGTATTTGTAAACAACTTTTTTGTGTACATCTGTAATTGCATATGTTACATTCGAAAGGTTTCTTTCCACTATGAACTTGCATATGTGTTCGTAAATTGCCTTTCACTGTACATTTATAATTACATATTTTACATTCAAAAGGTTTTTTGCCGCTATGAATGCGCATATGTGTTCGTAGATTGCTTGCCTTTGTGCATTCAAAATCGCATATCTTACATCCAAAAAGTGTTTCGCCACCAGGGATTTGCATATGTTTTTGTATGTCAGATTTCTGATAATTGCATCTTTTATACTCAAAAGGTTTTTCGTCACTATGTTCGAATGTACATTTATAATCGCATATGTTGCGTTGAAGGGATTTCTCGCTATTATGAACGGACACAGTATGTCCTTTTAAACTGCCTATGTTGCACTGCAATGCACCCTTTTTGTCAAACTCCATGTCTGTATCCATTTGGTCTTGCATCTAGGAAGTTTAATTTAACGATAAGAGAGCGATACATTTATAGATATTTCAGAGAAACAAGTTACCAGCTGCCAACACGATTTTGGTTGTCGAAAGGTGGAAACGATGCTTACCTACTTGAATTATGGGAGTTTCAGATGTAGAGAAGAGCGGTTTTGTTTCATCTCTGCTGACAAAAACGTTACACAAATTCACCTGCGTTAACTGCAATATTTAACAGCACACCGAAAGTATTTTGATCGACTTTACAAACTTTAGAAGTGTTACAGAGCTATGATTAAATCTTTGAAGTAGTATAGTTTTTAGTATAGTTCAATGGATTAAATTAGCTAAATTACAGGATTAAATGTCAAAGAAATGTACCAACATCTAAAATAAAAAGTACAGGACTAAACCAACTAAACCCCTTTTCTGTTAAATATCGCATAAACAAAACAATAAAACACTGAAAAGTGAAAATATGACATCACCAATATTTTCAGAGAAACCAAAAAAAATCAGGAAAATTGATTATTAGTCTGTTTCAATATTACAGAATGCAAAGGAGGTTTTGATTTTACACCATATTCATTTCTTTGTAGTGTACACTGCCCCAAAAGAGAGAATGGACAGAGCTATAACCAGTTCTAAGGTATTTACAATTGTATAGGCCACCCATTCTACAACATCGCCAGTAGTTTCATGCCAAGGCAGGCTCTCTGCAAGGCGCCTGCTTGAAAGTAATGGTGATGTAGAATGAGTTGCCTACGCAACTGGCACTTAGCTCTGTCCATTCTCTTCTTTGGGGCAAACATACCATGGAAACATACAGCGAATTCAGGTTTACAACTTAAAAGCACAAAAATCACTACATATATTGACAACTCAGCTTTTCTTAAAAAGATGACACAAATGACAGACCTCTAACCTAAAAATATCTATTTAGTAACTCTTAGCGAAACTTCAGAGTAAACCAAACAGTGTGTAGCTTATGTTATGGGCTTATTAAAAACCTATATATATATTTAATTGATAACTGTCCAGAAAAAATAACGCTCCAAATTATACAGAAATTGATTCATCCAACAAAAGGTGCAATTTCTAGATCCAATTTTTAATTGTAAGTTTAACATATTTTTCAAATTACAAAAACCTTTATAAAAAAACCCCCAGATTTATGTTTAAAGATTATTGCAAAACAATTACAATTAGTAGCTCATAAAGTAAACAATACGTAGGGAATAAGAAAAAAAAGTCAAAGATATTTAATTGGAAGTCTCGGTCAATGATTGTAAACTAGACGTGTGAGGTGTGACGAAAACGGCGGACCGGATGCAATATGGAAGCGTAATCGTTTATGGAATTATTTTATTTAAAATTAATTCAATGCTGGAATTTAAGTATTTCTATGAAATTATTTATTAACATAATATTTACATACCTCAGAATTCTATTTCTTTTAGTTTTGGTATTAAGAGCACAACACAGATAAAGTCCAACTTTAATAAAACCAATAAGCATACTTGGGCCAAAGTAATCCAACTCCCCACCAATGTTGTTAGAAAACAAACAACTTTTCTTTTTTGTTTGTAGATTAATTTTCCAACTGACGAAACGTGAGTTGTTTACTCTGAGAATGTTATCCAATAATGCATTGTATGAAACTGAAGAACGTGCGAGCGAGAAAAAAGTTACAAGTCAAAGTTAGCCACGATTAGGAAGATATGTCAACATTGTTATTAACCCTGCGTTTGGTATGGACCTCTGACAACTGTTTTTGCTCGAAATCGTCTTTTGTTCTTGTCACTCAAATCTGAATTTTTGTTTGAGTGACAAGAACAAGAGACAATCCCGAGTAAAAATAGCTGTCAGATGTACCTTACCGAACGCAGGGTAAGACAGCTGTTGCTAGTTGTAAGTTGCGAGGTTATGTTATGCATAACCTTTTAATTAACAAGTGACATCCCAATAGTCATGGCTCTGTTGCGATGTTATGTTTATTAAATTCAACTGTTAGCTTTCCTAGCATTTCTATTTAGTATTTTTCTATGTCAAAATCATCTGTAATATAACAACATGGCCGCTTCTTTATTCAAAGCGGGGTTTCCGGATGAAAGTCCTTCTGGAAGAAAAATTAATGTAAATGTCACGAACTTAAGTTGTGATTTTTATTTTAATTTCAATGTTTTGTACCCTGGACAAACTATAACCGGTTACATTGAAGTAGCAGCTGAGGAATCGTGTGTTATCGAACAAATAATAATGGAGGTAATTCAAATTATCTTACTAATAACTTTCAGTTGTATTGCATTTATATCTCTTAGGGTATAGGTTTCTGGGATAGCGGAATGTTCTTGGTCATATGATAAACATCTCATAAAAGCACCAAAGATATATAAGAAGGGAACTTTATTTACTGGGAAACATGAATTTTATTTCAGTCGTCACACTTTAGCAGGTCATATGGGTAACGTAGACATAGGAGAGACAGAAGAATTGTTTTCATTTAAAACTAGCGTCCCGCCGCATTTACCGGCTACATGGGAAGGAAAATATGGAACAGTCAGGTATCCATAAAATATCATATTATTTTACTCTGCCATATGATTTACATTTGTAATAGGTACATAGCAAAAGTAATGATTAAAGAACAAAAGAAACCTATACAGGTATTTACACAAGAAATTCCTGTTTGTCCTAAAAGGAATCTTCAGCTTGAACAGCATCTTTTATGCGAAGCAAGACAAGACATAAGTCGTAATTTTCGTTATGGAATTATAAATTTGGGAAATATATATATAAGCATGTGGTTGCCTCTTTGTGGTATAGCAGCAGGGCAGGGTATACCTTTGTTGTGTACTATTAACAATGAATCCACGGTACAATTTGGAGGGCTAATATTTGTACTAACACAGCTTCAAGTGTACAGGTAAGTAATTTGTTACTCTAATACATTTTTATTTATCTAAAATCTGTTTAGCCCGTATAAATTGTACAGATAAAGGGTTTTCCAATAAGAGGTGTTATTTTGATATTCAAAGAAAAGTGCCATTTTTTAATATAAATGATCGGATGTTTATTTCATTATAAAGAGGAAGGTATGCCGTTAATAGTGGAAAATAACATCAGGCAAATGACCACCACGACCACGCTTACAGGACAATATCCTTTTCATGAAATTTTCCATAACCAAATCGCAAAGTGGCTGCCCTATGTCCTCGATAGCCTCACGAATTCCATCTTTGAGGTCTTGAATCGACGCTGGGCTGTTGGCGTAGACCTTCTCTTTCACGTGGCCCCGAAGAAAGAAGTCGCAAGGTGTTAAATCACAAGATCTCGGTGGCCAATTGTGATCACCTCTTCGAGAGATAACACGGTCCGGAAACTTTTTCCGTAAAAGATCAATGGTTTCGTTGCTTGTGTGGCACGCAGCGCCGTCTTGTTGAAAGTAAACGTTGTCCAGATCAATACCATCCAATTCCGGCCATAAAAAATCGTTAATCATCTCTCGATAGCGCAATCCAGTCACCGTAACTGTTGCTCCAGCCTCATTTTCGAAAAAGTAAGGTCCAATGACTCCGCCGGACCATAAACCGCACCAAACAGTCACACGTTGAGGATAGAGAGACTTTTCAACAATAACTCTTGGATTTTCTGAGCCCCAGGTCCGACAATCTTGCTTGTTGACGAAGCCACCGAGGTGGAAATGGGCCTCATCACTCAAGATGATTTTTCGATGGAATTCTGGATCATTTTCATGCATTTCAACGACCCAATCAGCAAAGACACGACGTTGTTGATGATCGGCCGGCTTGAGTTCTTGTGTTAACTGGACTTTATAAGCCTTAAGACCCAAATCTTTATGCAAAATACGGTGTAATGACGTTTGTGGAATGGCTAATTCCAAAGAACGACGAGGAATGGACAAACCTGGGTTTTCTTTAACACTTTCGGCTACAACAGCAATATTCTCGGCTGTTCTTGAGCGACGTGCACGGGTTTTATTCTTCACATCACTAACTTGTCCCAAGAGCTCGAATTTTTTCACCAATTTCTGTATTGCGGTCCGACAAGGTGCTTCACGGTGACCCAAAAATGTTCGAGTTTTACGAACCGTCTCTGCCAAATTTTCACCATTTTTATAGTGAATTTTAATAATTTCAATGCGTTGTTGAAGCGTGTATCGTTCCATATTTATTAATGGCGTAGTTTCTACTTGTCAAATGTCAAAAAATGATAGCTTCAAAAGTGACATCTACCGAAATAGCGGGCTATTCAAAATAACACCTCTTATTGGAAAACCCTTTACATACGTTATACTAAACTGTCCTAGCTCTAGAATCTGAGATGGATTGGATTCAAACGAAATATTAATGGTTAAAGAACATCGTCTGATTTGTTTACGCATGAACCAAGGCAAAATTATTATTTTTTTATTTTTACGTGAGAGCAACCTCTGTTGATATAACTGTTTTGATTAATTTCCCCATTTATAATATTTAAATCTACTTTCTCCTTTTCATGAATCTCAAAACAACTATCTAAGAATTACATTCTCTTACAGTCTCAAAATCCAAAACTTTCGTTCTGATCGATGACCATCTATACCATCAAATTCATCACGCTCAGTTCTACATTGCATACATCTGATAAATCTATTTCATCTAAACTGATTTTGTAGAATATCACTAATAACAACATCTCAAAACATCTTTAATTACAGGAGTCTACAGCCCACAAAAGCAACAAAAGTACATCGACATGATGTATGCAGAATTCCTCGCATGGTTGACATCTTACAAGGTAAATACGAATTTTATTGCGTTTTGCAAACAAACCACGATTTATATCCTACAAATCAATTCTGGAAATGTAAATGCTGTCAAGTAATATACGAAGTATGGGTATCGCTTCAGGGTGCAATTCCACGTTATAAAGCTTACGGCTATCCGAACATCGATTCTCCTGGAATTCCACTTATTATCGGTACAGAACCTTTATGTGAATGGGATAATAAATTACTTACTAACGACGTAATGGAAAGTGTATTCTCTACACGTCCACCTGTCATAATGGAACCTCTACCTCCCGATGATGATATTGAAGAGATGTTAAATAATGCAGATGAAGAGTTGGATTATGAAACCGAACGTAATTTGTCTAGACAATTGGTAGATGAACCTATGTTTCAGATAAATGACGAAGACGATGATACTCTTGAAGAAGTTAAGAGTGATGAAGATGTAACTAAAAACAACAGGAAAAATTCTGAGACCTAATTATGTGCAAATGTATTACAATTGGCAAAATAAATATTTTAAAAACCGCACCTACTTTTAATATTGTTTTCAGTAACTCGAATCTATGAATTTTTCTCAACCTGACTAAGAGTGGCAAACGCTTTCAAGAAGTTGCCCGACGGCATTCACTATGCGATTCAGTCTGAATCAAGATACAAAAAAAGCTTTATTGAATTTTTTGGGCCATCATAAGGTTTATGCAGCTGATAAAATATTTGGATTGACCGTATCTTGACAGGTTGATAACATAATGCACAATATAATATCTAGATAAAAGCAGAACAGACATGTAGCAATTATGTCACTGCCAAGACTCAAATAACTGGGCAGACGACCACTATCTTTTTGTATTTAGTCAATTGGACAAAGTCTTCCCAAAGACAAAACCAACTGAAAAATGTACCACACTAACATCTAAAGTATTTGTGATTTTCTAAACTGAGAAACTTTGTTGAGAATTATGTGAGATTCTGCCTGGGATGAACCGTGAAGAAAATAAAGACTGAACTATTGCAAGAGTTCTTGAATGCTACTGAAAGGTCAATTATGCTTTCATACATTGCTGTCTCGAGCTTTTACAGTTGTCAGCGAAGGGCACAACCGTATGTGCCTTTATATTAAGTTGCTTGAAGAAAGACTAAAAAGTAATCAATTTATCATAAATGAAACAAAAATATTATAAAAGAATAATTTTAGAAAATTGGTCTCTTGTTCAAAATATCAAAATGTGTTGCGGCCAACGCTGGATTCAATATTAAAGACACATCTTTTATTTGGAATTTTGCCTAGCAAATGAGTAGAACGCATTATAAAACTAATCGGCTTAAATTCAAAAAACGATCGGGCCAGTAGTAAAGGTTGTCTGAATAAATATCTAGTCAAACAGGCGTTTTATTCTGCTGTAAAGTACGATCGTTATGACATTTCGAAAGTTGTAAAATCGTCACATCTGAAGATTTACCAACGGCATTGGCAATGTTGGTTACATTTGCAAAATCTAGCGCTACGTCATCTCTTGGTTGATGATTTTCACTAATACAAGCGTCCTGTTACCTGCTGGCCTCACAGGATCGACTATTCTCTCGCTGGTACATGCATCGGGGTATAGTCCAATTATTATTTAATTATTAATTATTGCCCTTGTGGGATGAGGTCATTATTTGGTAACTGTACGTATGGCTTGGATTAAATCTACGTAAAAGCATTTCCGTCTTGATGTTCAGACTGTTAATTAATAAATTAATAAACACGGTGCCTTTTTTTGTTTGCTATTTTTGTTGTTTAACTAAAGACAAAACGAGCAGGAAAACTGTGACGTCATACCATAAGGGTAAAAACTGAACTCTAGGCAGAACTTCATTATTCCAAGTTGGCTGGTACCTTACATTTTTTTTATTCTTTTGTTAAGACAAAAAAATTCTTATTAACGATTTCTTTGTCTTTGTCCTTTTATTTTATTTTTTCTATTTTGCGTTTAGAATAAGTCTATTCTAGCACCCAAATGACGTCATTTGAATGTTAGAATAAGTCGTTGGTGTGATAGAATAGACTAGTAAAATTTACTGTATTGATAGCGTTGGTAGCGTTGAACTGTCATACGTTAAAGAACAAAGCAAATTAATAAATAACAATAAAAAGCCGCCCAAAATTACGCCACATAAATGTCACCAACCACCGTAAAATTCACTAGATTTAAAATTTTTATTTTTTCATTTAGAAAATGGTATAAAGCGGCAAAATGGTATAAAACACTCGTTGCAGAAGGTCCTTCAAGCACTCATTTATTCCTCAACTCGCCGCTATGCGGCTCGTTTCGGAATTTCAAATTCGTGCTTGAACAGATGCCTTCTGCAACTTGTATTTTAATATACTATATTCTTATTCTTATTCTTTTCTTTGATATTCTTTTTCACATTGTTTACCCTTTTGGTTTTACTTGCAGGATGGTTAGGTCTTATTTATTTAAAAGTAAATAAAACAAAATTGTAGGTTAGAATAAACGGAGGTTCAGGTCTCGACGATTTTTCTAGGTTTCAAGAAATCTACGATGTGACATCTAAATAAATTATTGAGACGTGTGTTCTAAATCTGCTGCTTACTAATTGATCTGATTTACCGAGTGTAACCCTTTTAACGAAATCACTGCTTGTGTCTACGAGCAATAGCACGCTATCATACTAGTAATGAAAAAACTCCTACTAAAGTCCTAACTGGTTGACATATGACAGTTGTTTACATGTTAACCAGTCAGGAGTTTTTTCGTTGATAGCGTTGGTAGCAAACACTGCATGCTACTGGCGATAATCACCAACAAACAGATGTCGCTAAGTTTTGTCAAGATTAGAGTTCCTACATAATATTAGTTATAAGAGTTAGGACATGTAGAACCAGAAATCAAAACCACTTGATTTTAATGGAATTTGTTTTAAATTTTTTTACTTTAGCATGACATAAGTTATTGTCAAACAAATTATGAAACGTCAAATTTAAGGTTATAATTATTAAGAAAATTGCAATAACAGTCAAGAAAACATGTTAAAACTAGAAAATCAACTTTGAACAAAAGAGAAAAGGAAATAACTATTACAATATTAACTAATTTTAACAGCTTTTTCATGTGCATTTTATCTGCTGAGCAAATAGCTTCATTTTTTCATTTACTTGCTAAATGATTGGGTAAATATTATTGAAACAGGCAAACAGTGTCTACCTAAATCCTAAATGATCTTTAGGTACATGTAAGTAAATAAATAATGTTTTGTAAAATATGTATGTATTTCCGGTTAATATACCTCTTGTACTAGAGTTGTAAAAGCAGTAATTAATCTGTTTTATGTTACAGTGGATAACTAAAACAAATGCAAAAATGAGAAAATGCAAAATGTCGAGTAATTTTATTTAATTCAAGGTCAAGAATTTAAATTATAAGGAAACAAAACATTAATATACTAAAAGATAGGTTACAATTTCGAATACCAAGTGTAATGCACAATATTTATGTATTACTTCTTGTTTTAGATTTTAAGTAGAAGATAATCTAAGAACATGTTCTAAGAATGTTAACACTAAACACATTAAATGTATTTTGAACAAAGGAAGGTGACCTGAAACAAAAACTACCAAGATTGGTTTTGATTTCAAAATATATTGAGATTTTTCAATAAAATTATCATAAATAGTCTTCGTGCCTATAAACAACTGTAATACTAGAAATAATTATTTTATTTTATTTAGTATGTCTGTATAATAGTTAACAACAATAACAATATTTCTGATATCGATATGAAACTGTTAAATACACATAACCTCAATGATAAGCTGAATGCTGTTTGTCCTACAACGGTTCGGTCGGATACTATTTGTCCAGCAAACATTTTTAAATAGAATGTTATTATTTGTCTGAGCAGTTAAAGTTTTTCCAGGAAGAAACTGCTTTATGAATTCTGTAACTGTATTATAAGTAATGAATCTATGAGTTGTGGTTTTATATTATGGTATCTCATATTTTCAGTTTTTGTAATTTTTGAGCCTTTTTTAAAATGAATATTTTTATTATGTATACATGAGACAATATTTTATAAATAGAAGTAAGTATAGTTATCATAGATCTACTTAATCGTTCTTACAACTCATTTTATAGTTAAATATCTAACATACGTCTCGACTAATCGTTCTTGAATCTTGCTTCCCAATATATTTAAACCCCTTTTAATATGGAAAATCTAGATATAATACTAGAATGTTTGTTTAATTTTTAGGTCAAATAAAATATTTCTTCCATGGAAGTGGAAGAAGGTAGGGTTTCAAAAACGCAAGCGGCATTTCCTCGTTGTATTGCCAAAGATATTCTCTGTGTTAAAAACTGTTTTGATATAGAATCGCCGGATATTTGATTCAAATTTATGGTTGACAAGAAAATTTGTTATTCTTTAAAACTTTTATTTATTCTCTCATTAACTTTAATTTTGATTTTTTCTTGCTTGAGAAAATATTGCAATTTTCATTCCGTTCAGTAATATACTGAAAAGTTAAATAATGTAGAAATCTTGTCGTATTTCAATATCTTTCCCTTTTTTATTAATCCACTGATTTTGAGTAAAATGTTTATTACTACATAATTTACTACTTAGTATGTTATATTTTTTCATTTTGCCAAATTTTGCTATTATTTACCCAAACGTTTCTTCATTTTTTTCATTCAGACAATTAAAAAACTAAATGTCAAAATGACAAGAGATTTAAAATTGAAATTTAAAAAAACAAATACTTCATGATCATGATATCTGGTTCCAACCAATCAAAGGGGATCACCCACATAACAAGTGATTCAAAACTGAAACTATAACAATTATTCCACGATATCTGGTTCCAACCAATCAAAATGGATCACCACTCTTCTAACAATATTATATAGGAACTCTATCAAGATTAGTCAAAATAGAGGAACAGCAGCTACAGTCAAATGTTCTCAGAACTGGTGAGATGAATCTTTAGATTTAGAGATTTTACGCTTATGACTGTTTCTGACGACAGTGATTGGGTCCAGCACAACCAGCAAATTGTCGTATTTGCATCAGAGTGGCATTTGCTACCAGCATTTCAACCCGCGTTTGTATTGGAGGTTAGGTATAAGTTGTTATCAGAATTAATGTTTATGTAGAGAAAAGCAGGTTGTTTTTTAAGTCTTTGATGAACGCAATGTTGAAAAGATAGTATATAGCTGTTGATATAGTCGTCTAAGACTTTACTGGCAGAGCGTAATCACCGCTACTGGTAGCACGTCGTCGTGATTACTACTTCCTAACAAAAGCAGTAGTGTGTTTATCCTTATATTATGTAGTCTGAAAAGTAGTAGATGTAGCAACTGGCATCAACCTTTGCTAAAATGTTAGCATCTTATGCCTTATGGTAGAAATCGTAGAAATTGAAACAGAAAAGAATTTACCATATCCTTGATGTTATAGATATTAAGTAGGGGGAGCTAGAATAACAAAATGCTATCAATACACCGATAAAGTCAGACAGTAAGCTGACAATAAAAACGTCACCAATGCACGTCCTTATCGGATCAACATTGACACATTTACTACCTCATTAACCTCAATCAATAAAAATTTTAAATTTCCGAAAGATGAGAGGAAACCTAACCTGAATACGAACAAATCTCACTCTTTCTCGGTTATCCAAGATTTGCTATTGGTCGTTGAGGAAGCTTCAGCGAATTTTGATGGCAGTAGACCTGATTTTTTCCAATTCACCAACGCCATCGATTAATACCCCATTTTATACGAATAAACTAAAATAGTTGGAAATTATATTCGTTTATTCAATTCGAGTCCTTGGACTTTACTTTTGACAAATATAGAGTTTCTGAAGTATTAATTGTATAATAAGAACAAAAGACGGTTTGAGCAGTCGAAGCGAATTAACGAACGCGCGTATGTAAACATAACATGTTATGCTAGACTTACGCTCACCAACAAGATCATAGCTTGCTTGACCAGATAATTTGTTGACATCCGATATTACTGAAAGTTGATAAGTCTGTGTCGCAAAGCTTTGACAGACAAAATAAGTTAGAACTCATCGTAGTAACACAGAACCAATTGCTTTATATCGCTCCCGAAGGAAAAATAAACCGACCCCAACCTTTGCGTTGATGCTTAACTCTCAAAGCCACTAATATGAGTTTTGTGCTCGGAAACACAGGACCGTATTTAGAAATTTAAAATATCAAGTGAGGGAAGCTTTGGAAGCTCTGATAGTTATGCATTTGAATATCAACCCAATGATCGCGAGTTCAATTCCCGGTCGGAGTTGGAATTCGGCTAAGTTCTAATTGGCGGCAAAATGACCATAGTAGTGAAGTCACGAAGGCCAAGGAAACCTCGGCCACAAAACAACAACAACAATTGAGGCTGCGGTCCCACTTGTTATAACTGATTCTGTTGCGAGTGTTGCCCATTTAAAAGTATCAGAATCAGAAGAAGTAAACTTAATTGAACAAGAGACCATTCTGAAATTGGGAAAACCAGATTTGTCATAAATATTTCAATAATGATTTCTAATAATAATATTATTCATCTTTTTAAACATTTTTGAACAAAGCCTATGCACATTCTACTGTTTTGCTATCTAACCAAACTTTTCTATCTAGAACCGACTGTCAAGATGATTTACTACGTGTGTTAACCCAGATTAGATTTTATACTTCAAAGTCAAAATTTATACCATCAAAATTTACTGTACGTAAAACCAAGATTTGATTTTCCGTTAGTGGAATAATACTTGAAAATGGAGAAACGAAATATTCACTGGAAATCAGCAGAAGATAATAATTTAAAATTTCAGCAAAATCAATTTAGATGTATGCCACCTGCAGTTTTCTCTTCTCCAATGAACAAACAAAATACAACCCGAATAACTATGTCTACATTTGCAACAAAACCTAGAATGAGTAGCAAATTATCATCTGTACCCGAAACTGCAATTAATTTTACTACTTGTAGAAATGGATTAGATGATAGACGCCATCATAAAGATACTATGTTTGTTTCAAGTGGTAGATGTGAAGATTTTCAAATGCAGCAGCACCAGATGTTTACTAACCTTTTACTCGATTCTGTAGGACAAATGGAATATAAACAACAACAGTACTTCAAAGATCCCAAACACGAACGTAAAAACAATTCAGTGTACGAACAAATAAGTAAAGAGCTAAATAAAGAGAATAAGAGAATTTCTGAAGAACTAGAAACGGCAAAATTAGAACTAAAGCACTGCATGGAAAGAATTCAAATGCCGCTTCTAAATCAACTGGAAAATCAACGACGTAAATCTGAACAATTAAAGGATAGACTAAACTCCGTATCAACAGCCATAACCAATAAGCAGTGTTTCTATAATAGGGATATAAACGGTTTGCACGATCAATTGCGTTGCAATTGTGAACAACTTGGTGATATTACGGATGAAAATAGTGAATTGTACAAGCAAATGCGTTTATTGAAAGATAAGTGCAAACAACTTCAAGATGATATTTTAAGACAACAGATGAGTAAAACTCGTACAATGGAACGGATGAATGAGAGTCTGGGTGTAAAACAGGCCATGGGAGATCATGAAGAAATAGGAGATAGGGAGAACCCTGATGATTTAGAGATGCTTGATAGAGCACTTGAGCAGATGCTATCAGAAATTGAAAACTGCCACCAATGCCAAAGGCAGGTACCAAATGACTTAAAAGAGACAGTCAAAGGAATTCAACGTTTAATACGTATGGTAAAAGGCAGATCTCAAAGAAGAACTGGTGTGAAGACTGTTACTTTAACGAAAAAACCATCACCACGTTTAGTTAAAATACCTTCTGATTTGACTGTTACGAAAAGTGTTACTGTTTCCACTGTTCGTAGTAAAGTGGATATCGCTGCAACAACCAGCGTACATAGTAAAATAGATATTCGTACTACAACTAGCATACATAGCAAGGTAGATATCAGTATTAAAAAGTCCGGAAATATAATCAACATAGAAGTTGAATCAAAAACTGCTATTGTTACAGCGGATCAGGAAGGTTTAAGTGCTAGATTACAAATTTCAGAAATTAGAAGTATCCCATCTTTGCCATTAGGAAAGCCTATTAACTTACATTGTGCTGCAGTAGACGCAAGTAGAAAACAAAAAGAGATTGAATACAAATATGAATCAGAAGAAGAATTGGAAAATAAAGAGCAAGAGATGGAACTGGAAGTTGGTGGAAAAGATATTAATATAACCACTTCAATAACCAAGTCTGGCAAATTAGAAATAGTTACTGAAAGCCCTACTGAAGTTATTGGATCAACACTAACACTTACCAAATCTGGACACATAGATGTTTCTACTGATGTAATTGTAAAACCGGAACTGAAAACAACTTACTCTGTAACTTCTTATGAAAGCAAAACATCGGTGGAACTTTCGGTAACCGAAGACAGTATAATTTCTGAGGTATCTTCCGCCGAAGCAATAGTTATGGAAAGGAAGGAAGATATTGAGATGGATATAGATAAAATGGAAGAATCTAAAGATATTGTATCTTCTGAACTTTCAGAAGAAAGACACAAAGTCGAGGCCGATATGAATAAGGAAGACAAAGCACTCGAAGAAAAGACGCTAACAGTGATCGGTATGGAAGACATAGAATCATTACTATCCAAACAAACTGACGAAGTTGTAAAAGAAGAATCGCCTTTAGAAGAGGAGATTCTAGTTTTAGAAAACGCAGAAGAAGTAGAATCCAAACCTGAAGAAAGTACACAAATGGGCCTCGAGAATATTGAAGGCCAAGATCAACTTTCAAAAGAAATTGAAACTCAAGAAAGTTTAGATTTTGAATCTATAGGCAGATGCAAATCCATTAAAGATACTGAGCAGGAAACCGAAAAACTAGAAATACAAGAGGCTGAAACATCAATGCTTGCAGAAATCAAAGAAATCCAGGAGGCTGAAACATCTATGCCCGCAGAAATCCGAGAAAGTCAGGAGGCTGAAACATCCATGCCTGCAGAAATCCAAGAAAGCCAGGAGGCTGAAACATCCATGCTTGCAGAAATCCAAGAAAGCCAGGAGGCTGAAACATCCATGCCTGCAGAAATTAAAGAAATCCAAGAGGCTGAAACATTCATGCCCGCAGAAATCCGAGAAACCCAGGAGGCTGAAACATCCATGCCTGCAGACGTTCAAGAACAAGAAGATCTGTCGCTGTCAGCAGATCTACTATCTGCGATTATCTGTGATGAGCCTGTAAGTAAACCTGAAATGGAGAAAAAAGTGAGTGAGAAACTATCAAGTGCTAACCAACAAGCTAGTAAGAAAACTATATTGTCTTCAAATACTAGCACAGAGAGAAAAACAAAAAGACAATCTGAAGTAGAAATCAAGGCTAGCCGAGAAGATAAAAGTGAAAAACGAGTATCGTTCAGTACTGTAAAATCGGGAGAAGAAAGTGAAATTGACGAAATTGTAGAAGAGGTTATAGCAGTGCTAGAAACTGTAAGTCAAGAATCGTTTGAGATTGAATCAACTATTCGAGAAGAATTGATTAATAACTTAGAAGCCTTAGAATCAAGGCTTGCAGAAAAAGAAGTAAAAGAACTATACAAAAGAAGTGGAGAATATGACAATTTTAGTCCGTCTTCTTCATGTAGAATGGAATGGAAGAAAGCGTTTAAAGAGCCCCCATTTCAGGATTTATCGAATCAAATGGTTTATGCTTCAAAGGTACAGTCAAAAGCGATATTTCCTACACCTGACACTTTCAAAAAGATGCAAGATCTAGTTTCGCCAAAAGAATCCCCCTTTTTTACTGCATCCCAAACGGACGACTCGTCAAAATTACTACCAGGCGCGCAAACTTCATTATCTAAATTTTCAAAAGTCTTAGAACCGCAATCGGATTCTAGTCTAGAAGTATCGTCAACTCGATCTTCTTCATCGTCAGTATTTGAAGTACTAGATGCATGCCCATCCAAGTATTCAGAAGCAACTAAACAAGAATCTAAAATATCAGAATTTTCCTCTCCCAAATCTTCTTTAACACACAAACAAATACGATCTAGAGAATTAGAAATAAGGTCGTTTAATTCTTCGACAGATGCCGAAACGCATTTAACATCAACGGGATCAGAAATATCAGAGTTATCAATTTCAGGTGAAAAGCGGACGAAAGCTATTCGTTGGAGTGGCCAAATAAAACAAGTTAGTGGAGTTGAAGAAGCAGAAAAAATAGAAGAACAAACGGAATCTGAAACAGAACAATTTATTGATGCTGCTCAAGAAAAACAAACCGTAGTAGAACAAGAAGTGTTTGATGAATGTAAATTACAAACAGAACAAGTCATTGATGTTGCACAAGAAAAGCAAATAAAAGAAGAACAAGAAGAAGTTGATAAATTTGAACAAGCTATTGATTGTGTTCAAGAAAACCAAATGGAAAAAGAGCAAACAAAGTTTGATAAATTAGAATCACAAACTGAACAAGCTATTGGTGCTGATGAACAAATACCGAAAATAGAAGAATTTTATGAATTTGAATCACAAGCAGAGGAAACTATTGATGCAAACCATAAAAATAAAGTGGAAGAAGAATTGGCAAAATTTGATGAACTCAAATTCCAAATAGAACAAGATATAGAGATCGAACAGGAAATAAAAATAGAAGAAAAACTAATAGAAAAAGTGGAAGAGCCAATCGAATCTGATGAAACAGAAACACCAGTAAAGAAGATTAGTGCAATTAAACAAGAAGATGTAGTATTAGCACCAGATAAAATTTCAGCAGCTATTACAGGAGAACAAAAAATTAGTAAGTTAGAAACTCAAAGTGCTGAAAGACTTAGAAGGCCTACTTCACCTAATAGGCCCAGTTCACCCAAAAGACCTGGTTCGCCTGGAAAATCAAGAGGTTCGCGGACATTTCAGGATTCGCAAGAAGATCGAGAATCAAAGAAATATCGTGATACAAGAGAAGAGCCTGACAAGTATAAGAGTGCAAAAGATGGAAACATGTGCAATTGTAAGAAATGTACATGTGACATATGTTATCCTGAAATGCAAAAGAATACATTCGAACAAACGACAGCAGACACCTGCACTTGTTTACCAGACTGCACGTGCCCTATATGTACATTATCATTACCAAATATGAAAAAGTTGAAACCTAATATTGAAGAAGATAAGTGGCTTACTGAAGGGTTTGGAAACAAACATCTTCGTGTAGATTATTCAGAAGGACAGCATCCGCCAGGTTGTGAGTGTTTGGACTGTTTGTGTAATCCGCCTAATACTGCAAGAGCTATCGATACTAGCAAGTTCTGTCATTTGGAAGATTGCGATTGTTTGCTATGCAGATGTTGCACTGCTACAGATAGTGAAATAAAAATTAAGAATCCATACGCTGCAGGTCAATGCTTATTTGAACAGGCACGGGCTAAAGACCCCCCTTCTTCATCAACAGATGAGAAAACTAGCGATCTATCTACTATGAGTGATATTTTATCTGCAGACACACGTTTAAGCAAATCTGCTACTAAAAAACTATCTGTAGTTCAAATACCTCACTCTTTTGTTGAACAACAGCAAGATACTCAAGTTATAACGATATCTCAAACAATCACGAACACTACTATTCAATCAGAATTTATTGAAACGAAGACTCCACATCCTACTAATTGCGATTGTTTTGATTGTTTATGTGAAAATACTACAACTCTAAGTAAAACTCCTTCATCGCAGCATATAGAACATACTAAAACATGCGAATGTTCTGAAGACAAAAAACAAACAGGAGATGAGGTTAAATTCAATATGGAAGCACTTTCTGATTTAGAAAGTATAATAAAACAAACAGGAAGTGCGTTTCAAGAAGCCAATGTAAAAGCAGAAAACAGAACACCACTTGAGAAATCTCATATGGCTCGACATACATCATCTTTTATCTTAACAATGTCTGGAATAAAAGTGGCCCTTTCTTCACTTCAAAGTGAATGCAACAAAAAGGATAGAATGATTGCAGAAATGTTGAAGGAATTAAAAATAAGAGCTAACAGTAAGGTTTTTGATAACATGTTACGCGAATTAGCAACAGCAAAAGCAATCGAATCTAATCTTATTGCTATTTCTCAAAATCCTTGCTTGCCTAAAGGTATCGCGAAAGAGCCTGTGTCTGAACCTTTAGAAGAGCCACTTGCATGCAAATCGGTTTCTCAATCTACACCATCGATAGAAACACACGCAGAAAGACAACTAACTTCAGATAGTTTTGCACAAGAACAACAAAATGAAGAATTGCCAATTGAACAGTTGCGCAATGTTGAGGAACAACCACAAATTCCAGACCATACCATAGTAGTTCCACTTGTTTGTTCACACTCTAATTATCCACACTGTTCATGTGTAAAGAAATTGGTACCAATAATTAAAATCTTTCCAGAAGAAAAAGATCAAAAGGAAAAGCCAATTAAATCCACTAGGAAGGTACCACCATGCATGAAATCTAAAACAAACGCTTTGTCCATTGAAAATACAAAACCATGTCATAAGCATCATCTAAACAAAACACCGGATTCTACCAAAATAGAGTCGCATCCTAAACACTACAAGAAACACCATAAATGCCAGTGCAAAGAAAATCAGCCTTCCACAAGTAAACAGCAGCAGCAA
>VTPC01089915.1:88028-109081 GCA_011009095.1 Ignelater luminosus | reverse complement strand
GAAAGTATATGTCCAGAATGCAGAAAACGACTTGCAACAAAAAAAAAACCCAAAGGTAAACAAAGAACCTATTAAGTCCGGTACAAAACACGTAAAGTTAGAAAAAAATACCATTAAATCAGATTCGAAACCCTGTACGTGTGCAAAACAGTCACATAAAAGAGTACATTCAACTAGAGAAAAACACCAAACAGTGTCATTAAAGAAGAAACCGAGCTCTTCTAAGAAATGTCGTTGTCCAAAAACAAACGAGATATGTTCACCTGGAGGTCATACATCAGAAGTAGATGAAAAAGAAACTCTATTGGAGAAAATATGGAGATTTTTACCAAAATGATAATATTTTTGTTTATAACTTAAATGAAATGACTACAAGTCTATAAACTTGTTCATTTCTGTTTGTCAATTTTAATATGTGTAATTTGAATTATGTAATATTTAGTTCTCTTGTTAGTCATTTTGTAAATAAATACATTGTTTATTATTTTTGGGTGTAACTTTCCATTCCTGTATTCATTTTTTTTATTAATAAAAAACCAAAAATTTCGAGCTAAAAGAAGTAAAAGTTAAAAAGGCATCAAAGAACTGGGTTAGATATTTGGGCCAAAGTAATTACTACACATCTGTTTGTAAAAAGTTGTCCAAGAGTCTTGTCTAATTTATTTCAACACAACAGTACGAAACAGAACAAACAGCACTATTCACCACAGTATACGTAATATTAATAATTACAGACTAAAGAACATCATGTTCAGAGATGTAGTACACAAGGTAAGCAAAAACAGACACTTTTGAGAGCTGTGGGATGGTGGGTTTATGAAAAGAAGTAAAGCAAATTCGATATTGGTTTGCAGTTATTTTGTGTAGAATCCTCTTTGTCTAAAATTACAAATTGTATCCAAATGCAGTCATAAATAAATAACACACAAACTAGAGTTCCTAATTACCAATCATTCTTACATTGAGGGACTCTAGCACAAACACTAACCTTCCTAACCTTATGACCTTATTCCATGTGTCAGTAATATTGAATAAACGTAAGAAATGGATTCCTTTCCTATATTTCAATATTTATAAGAAACTGAAATTAGATTAGTAGTATATATCAATCTAAATTCAAATTTAAATCAATAGCAAGTAACTGAAATTATTTAAAAATTAACCCACAATGACAGTTCACTAACCTTCAAATCTAGTGTCACAGCAACCGGTAGCGGTAAGTTTTTCGATTTCTAACCTAATTTCTTTAAATTTGACTTATTATCTATACCATTCTATACAGTCAATTACCCATGTGTAAAATAAGCATATTTCAATCTAAATTTTAATTTATTATGTAAGAAAGAAGAAATTACATTAAGAATGTCTTTCCTGTTTAAGCTTAAAGTAAATATAATACTTAATTTAAAAGATGCAGGTAAAAGTCAAAAAACTGTATTTGAATATTATTTACTAATTTGCAGCAATAAATAGGCCATTCTCAATTTTATAGGGTGATCAGATGTCCAGATTTCTTGGGAACATGTTCTGGTTTTCTGAAGTGAAGATATCTAATCAGATTTTGTAAGAATGTCTATATTTACAAAAATGAAATAAAATAGCCTGATATGAACCTACAAGTCCAATGCTAGTATTGCATTTCATGTCAATTAAACTTATTTTATTATAGTTTGTGAAATACACTAATCCAATTATGATTTTAAAAGGCAATTATCATGCTTTTATCTAATATGTACATCCGTAACTGCAGTCCATACTCCATAGTCAATAATTTATTAACAGATTGAGTATTAAATCAATAAATAAATATCCATAGCCAGATAAATAAGTTACTGTAATAAATCATATATCACAAATACAAACAATTTATTTTTAAAAATAAATTTTAGAAATATAATACTTGAACAAAATAAACAATTTCAACAATAAACTGTGTACATACAATATTTTCTTTAAAATGATTTAGAAAAGATAAAAGGCAATTTTATATTAGTATCCAATTAATGCTTTGCTTCTGGAACTACTTTATCTTTAATGAAGCCAGCCTGCTGTAATACTTGCCGTGCTGCATTATTAATATGGCGAAATCTGTCAGGTCCAAGATGAATTCCTCCATACCTATGTAATAAATCTGCTGATTACTAATAATAATATCAGCAATAAGTGAATTATCATAGTATAGTAGGGAGTGTATACTGTTTCTAAAATTAGTGAGATTCATAATATGTATAATCAAGAGGGGTAAAAGGTACTTAATAACCAAATAGGCAATTATTCATATTTTTCGTAACTTTTTGCCACTCAACAGTTGCAAATCTTTATCAAAGAAAATAATTAACATACCATCTGGTTACTACAACCACAACGTTAGTGACATTTAAAATCTGTAATAAATGCAATAATCGACTTCCGGCATGAGCTTCTCCATCATCATCAAAGTCCTAAAACTCAACATTAAATCAAATTATAAAGATGTTCAAAACTAAGACTTTTACTTGAAGTATTGGGCCATTTTGCATACAAATTCTGTATGCTAATATATTATGTGTTGCTTGTGCAATCTTTTTGTTTTCAAGTAATACCTCCATAACATCCCTAAAAAATAATAATAATTAACTTCTTTCCAAAAAAAGAAAATAAAAATTTACTTGACATCTTGATGATTTTCTACAGAACAAGCATGCCCTTGAAATGTACTTTTGCGATCTTGAATGATAGTTCCATGGACAATTCTACTACGTATTTGATCTAAATCATTTATGTTATTATCTTCTAATTTTTCTTCATCATTTACATTATTATCTAATTTAGCTTCTTCTATACTTCCTGTAATTTCTTTGAGTTTTTCTATCCATTCAAACAGTACAGGTCCACCAAGATTATTTCTGTATAGAGTGTTATAAAGATTAATCAAATAACCTAATAATAATAATAATAATCATATGATTGCTGATGTACCCATGTATCGATAAATATTAAGAAATCAAGACTTACATTACGAAGGAATATTACCTATAAATGTCATCAAATGCACTATGCACTTGTTCTTTGAGTTCTCTACTTAAAGTTGGTGCAAGCAGCTGGTACGAAGGAGGTTTTTCAGATGGATAATATGTATTAAGAGTGATGAACAGTTGGATTTCAGGAGTTATCTGTATAGAATAAGAGTCTTTATCCACTTCTACTCTCCAATCTGTTCCGTAGATTGCACATAAAGCTTCAAGCTCTTCTTTCTGTGACGCTTCATTTTCATTCATTATTACATGTACCGTTATTCTTATTTAAATTACATGCAAATATATTCATTACTACAATGCGTAAAAATTAATCAACTTTCATATTTAAATTTGATTTGTAAGGTTAGGTTAACAACCCTAACCACGATTTTGAAATTTATAAATGTATTAATTAGAAATTGCAAAGTATTATAGTCAATAGAATTCTTTCTCTTTTAACAATAAAATCTAGATATGGAAGGAAATCGAGAAGTTATATTTACAATTATTTATTATATCTCGAATTGAAAACTATAGATTTGAAAGTGGCTCTTCGTACTCCACAGGTATAAAATTTTATACGATTTTATGGTGTGTTTATAACAATAGTTATTTTACTACGTACATAAATTTTATTACAATACAGCATTAAAAATTGGCTAATTTTTGTTTCAATAACTTTTTGTATTTCCGAGTGTTATTCGTTTACTTGCCATTGCCACGAAATGAGATCGAGACCGTATGAATTGTAAGTTTTTCCAACAGCTTTTTATTACTGCTAATTACAAGATTCGTAAATAATCTACCCACTACTGAATATTTTACTGATAGTACCACAATAGTACCTAATTATTGCCCATAGTTATAAAAGTTTTCATATTGTCATCCTCCAGGCTATCATTCTCCATATACAGGGTGTTAAAACTTTTCGTATATTGACACAACTTTAACTTCTTTTATTAGTATACAGGTTGTTGAAGAAGTACCACGGTATTGCACTTAGCATAAGAAACAAAAATTGTTAAAGCACAAGATTGATATTTTTATTCGTTTCAAAGATATAATAAATTTTATTAAAATAAATATGGCAGTACTAGGCAAAAATCAAAAGTGAATTTCGTCATAGCGGCGACCGGTGATCTAATTTTGGAGGGCGGTGACGCTTAATTTGTTTGAATTGTTAAATTATGCAGAAACAATCTAATCAAGCAGTCACAACACCAGCTACCGTTTACTGGGCCCCATTTTGAATCATTTGCATGTGACAAATAACGTATCGGCAGTTCAAGCTAAGCATTACACCGTTATTTAAAGTCAATTATTTATTGGTAATTCTTTGTACTTTTCTCTGGTGCAGCGTTAGTGCATTGTATTTTAAAAAATTGTCGTAAGTTCAAGTTCATCTAATTGCCTAACCTTAAACCACAGATTAAATAAGAGTCAGATATTTCATTTCCTATGCCACCAATGTTCCCATTTTTTGTCTCTGCGCATTTACATTTGCAGCTCTGAGAGTTTACCACGCCTATTCTTTTACGCGCGTTTTATGAAAAGTGCATACCATGCTGTCAAGCTCTGCTTTGAGAGAGAGAAAGAGAGAGAGAGAGAGAGCAATAAAATCCACAAATTTGTCGAAGTGAAAATCTGTGCTTACACGTGCTTGCAAATTTTTTAATTTACATAAAATTACATTGTCGGTATTTAAAATTGCTTTAGATGCCAGACTTACATTTAAATAAAATAAATATTTCAAAAACTAAGCTTTACACTCATTTTTTTAGTATTTGGAATGGAATTCACGCAAGTAATGACAGACAGCAGGTGCCTTATCCATATGTTAAAACAACTAATTTAAAAAGCTAAAGGTTTTGTATTCAAAAGCGAAAGTTAATTGAATTGCCAATTGTGTATTTGCAACATATAAGACAATACCGAAGGCCTTGCGTTTATAGACGTTTTAGTAAATTAACCGTTTATAAATTACCGTTGATGGTATGTAAGATACATGTTGTTCAGTTCAACGTCGTCAAAAAACTTTCCATTTTCCATCTCACATTTTTACGAAAGCATTTACGGAGATAAGACGTGTCATCAAAACACGTATCAGTTTCTGTTAAATTATTTGAATTCGTTTAGTGCACAAAAGCCTTTATAAATATTTAGAAATATGGCACCAAAACAAAGAATGCGCATTGCCAATGAAAAAGCCAGCAAAAACGTAATGAATCGGGGAAATGTACCAAAATCATCAGTAAGTACTCATCCAACCATATTGTTTGTTATTATATTATTAAAGTTTGCCAGTTTGATATAATATACGTGTAAATAATTAGTTTAGGGTGCTCTACTAACATTGTATCTTTGTTTGATTTAGAGACCTCAGGATGAAAGCTATCCCGTTGGACCATGGTTGTTAGCACTTTTCATCTTCGTCGTATGCGGATCTGCCATATTTCAAATAATACAGTCTATTCGTTTGTCATAAAAACAATATTTGTTATGCTCTTCCAGAGAATTGGCAATTATTGTTATTCATTTTGTAATTTAATTGGTTTTTCCAGTAAAAATTTAATATTTAAAAGGTTTATGTTTGCCGATTCTTTTATTTTGCAATAATCCGTACTCATTTTATTGTGTATATAATACAAATCTGAACATGTGGTTTTTGTATGTGTTTTTGCTTTTTTTATTTGAAAAATACTTGGTAATTCCATTTGACTACTATCGAATAGCTTTATGAGTTATTTGTACGTTAGCAACATATTTTGTAATTTTTAACAATAAAAAGAAAGAATACCAATTTCGTACTATCGATATGCACTCTTATCAACAGTGCTGTGTATCATAAAACGTATAGATAACTCGTACATTACGTTTAACAATAAAGTGCAACACTACGCATTTATAATATGCACAATATTGAAATGTTATGCATTCCAGTCATTATTGTAATAATTTGTGTGACATTTGTACAAAAAATATATATTATTTGTTTGTGAATCTTCTTTTATTTAAAGAATTGCCCATATGCATTATCTACTTGTAATCTGAAAATTGAGCAATTGTTATGTACTGTATATAAAAAAAGGATCTAACCCCTGATAACTTTTGCTACTGTGATCTTTTAACCAGGTGATAAGATAGATAAAATTAATTAAATTATCTCGTGGAGATGTTTATTGTTTCTGCCATGTTATTTAATAAGTAGAACAATTGAAAATCAAAAATTACAAGACATAAATAATGGAGACAGGAAACAAGAAAAGAGATGAGCCATTTATCAATGTTATTTTTAGATACCTTTAACGTTAATTTTTATAAAATCAATTCTGTTTCATAATAGATGAAAGTTTTGTTTGATAGAAACAAATTTCTATGTTATTTTTTTGTAAATGATAATAGACCATTTGATTTACAGAGCCCAAGGATTGATTTCTTTTTTATTGTAGTTTTTATTAGGTTTATTGAGTATAAGTTTGACAGTTGAGGAATGTAAGTCATGTAATGATACAATACATAATGTATAGTACTTATAGCCTTGCATTAGATATTAAGCAATAGTACTAAATAAAGTTCAGATTATGTGCAAAATGTACCTCTGTATCTTTCAATATGTTTCTTTAAAACGTTGGAATTACTCATTTTATTGCAGACACAAAAATTAAAAATTTAATTCTGAATAATGATAAATTAATTATCAAATATGTAACATGTCCAGCTTTTTGCATAAACAATGTCAATAAATTTTTTAAATAAATTGATTTTACCAAATATATAAAATTTCAATTTGAATTAGTTATGCAAAATTGTTATTTGGCCTCTTAAGAAATCTTTGTATAATTAGTCAGACTTTATTTTTTTAATAACCTTTTTATTAAAAGATTGTCCTGTTACATTATTTATATAACTTCTACACCAGTCAGTGGTACATCGGAAAAAGATTTCAGATCAACTGGAGGTTAAAGTACTTGAAACGCTTTAGGGCAATAGAGACACAGTTTACGCCCTGGAAACTAGTCCATATAGCTTACTTTTTTTGCCTGGTCATGCATGATAATTATTTACATATCTACACAGGGTGGTAAATACAGTTTACTCGTCTTGTACAATATTAAAGATTGAGACAAAGACTTATTACCCTTGTCTGAGATGTTTATGAATGAATATCTTTTGCACAATCTAAATTCTAAAAGTATAAAAATTAAAAAAGACAATATAATCGACTCGAATAGTGTAGCAGTGATGACATACATACTGCAGTAGTATCCCAAATCAAGGTTTTGACATATTTAAGTCCCCTCCCAAATCAACAAAATAAAGCAATTTCAAGAATCATGTGGCCAACTGTGATCATCAAGCAAACTTACCTATCCTACATTGTGTTTCTATGATTCCCTAAAACATGGATACAATGGCTACTAACAACAGCGGGAAAGGTAGGAAGTCAATTAAAACACAGATTACGATTTCAATAAAACTTTGTATATTAAATAGCAAATGTTAATGCGAGGCAAAAATAAAAAATTTCCAAATACTGGTTGAAGAATCAGTTCGGAGGAAGAACCAGCAAGAAATGATGATGATGATCCTTTCAACAACACCATATAGGTTTAAAGATATCAAATATATAATAGTGAACAATTATAACTTGAAATCAACAGAGCACATCAATATTAATTTAAAAGAATAAATGTTAAAGAAATGAAATTAGTAATATGATGAAAACATGATTGGTGCTAATTAGAGGATGACAAATATTAATTACAAGAAACAAACACTTACTACTATGTTAGACTGAATCATAATAACCTAGTGAAAATCAGTAATGAATAAGCGATAACAATGAATGTTCCAAGCACATAGCATAATACAAATTAAATAATCCAAATTAGGCAACAGAATTTAAACTAGTAGTTCTACCCTCTCCATAACTCAAACATACAACCAGAATTTATCATCAACAAATAAAACAGAAGAGCATGTTATTAGCACAAGGCGTTCTCCTTGTCGAGTTTCTCCAGGAACGTCGGACAATAAATGCTGCCTACTACTGTGACCTTCTGGATCAAGCTCGTGCTGCATACCGGTCAAAAAGGCAAGGGATCCCTATCAGAAGTGTGCTGCTTCTCCATGACAATGCAAGACCCCATACTGCAGCTTTAACTCAAGATAGATTGACCGACATGCATTGGAATGGTTTTCAACATCCTCCTTACAGCCTAGATCTCTCACCGTGCGACTTTCACATGTTTGGGGTCGCTCAAGGAAGCTCTTGATGAAGGGCGCTTCACGAACAATGAAAAGGTGGCTTATGAGACGCCCTCCTTCATGTTTTGAAAACGGTAGTAAAAAATTAGCAATCTGCTGGAAAAATGTATAGGTAAGGTGGGTGATTATGTAGAAAAATAGGAAAAATAGGAAAAATGTGATTTTGAATTAATTTTGAAAAATAAAGTTATTATTACAAAAGGCTCATTTATTCTATTTGATTCATCCTCATTTCTATTTCCCTTTCCTAACACGCGGAATTTAAGATTTGTAGGATCCTTATTTCTTCCAAACAAGCTAACAGGAAACGTATATCTTCAGTTCCTACGAATCGAAATAGAAGAAGTATTTGACGATATGCCACTACAGTAAAGATGAAATGCGTATTTCATGCATGACGGGGCTCCAGCACATTTTCCATAGGAGTGAGAAAATATTTAAACGTAACGTTCGGCAATAATTGGATTGGGCGAGGTGGACCTGTACCATGGCCACCTAGTTCATCAGATTTAAATCCTTTAGATTTTTGTATATGGTAATATTTAAAATTATTAGTTTATTCGGAACCTATTGTATACGTGGATCACTTACGAAACAAAATTGAAAACTCTTTTAACTATGCCAGACAGAATCCATGTATGTTTGAACGTATAAAAAATTCTTTAAAAATTTGTGCTTGCGTTCAAACAAATGGTGGGCACATTGAACATCTCTTGTATTTAGAGCTTATTTATTTTAGTAAAATACAATTTCATTTTCATAATTAATGTTATCAACTTATTTTTGGTTGTTTATTGTGAATTTCTATTTTGATTTTTAAATAAATGTTTCTCTCTCGAAAACTTTGCATTTGAGACTATATGTTTATTAGGACTTTTTTTGTTTGTTTATGACCGAAGGACACTTCTGCAAAGTAGTATGTAATTGAGGTGGGACACCCTGTATACATACACTATTTGTATAATGTAAATGGCACATACGGATCCATAGGCTATACGGGGTCAACATGATGAGTTTGAACCTGAAATCGGAAAAAAAATTTCCGGGTCTGGAATCGAATTTACGAGGCCATATAATCCCAGTAGTTGGCGCCCAGATTGGGAAACAAAGAACAGGACGGATAAAAAACTGTTTTTTCTAGAGTGGTTGATCTCACTGATGTGGACGCTACGGCGATGGAACTATGTTGGTGATCTATGGCCTTCTTTGTAGTGAAATTTGAAACAGAAAGAACTAGTAGCTATGCTTACAAGCAGAAGATGGTGTTTGCTTGATGTAGAAGAGGACGTAATATGGTTGTGACTTGGAACAGTAAGGGGCCTATCTGAAATCCAGTTAGGTATTTTTTTAAGATGTCCTCTAGCTTAGAGAGGAGGTGAGTAACATTGCTTAGACAGATGGCTGTTTGTCAAATCTCGTATCTCTGCGTGAGTGACGGAACAAGACAACTTGAATTTGTTGGGACTGAATCTGATCAATTACATCCTTATTCATCTAGCCTAATGCCCGAGTCAGCTGCAAGGAGTTGGCTGGCATCGATGTTCAAACTAAGCGATGGGGGGTTGGTGTGCGGCGGATCTGGGGATTTCGTATGAAAAGTATTGGGGACAGGATCTATCCATATCAATCCTTGTGATACAGCAGCTTGGGGATTGAACTTGCAGTGCGAGAGGAAACTGTTTATTATTGTCACTTTTAGAGTCCAAGAGACTTTCCATATCCTATCCCGTATTTGCTTATAAGAAATCTGGTAACCTTCTGTTTATGGTTTAAGCGGTTAGAAACTTGAGAAGAAGCCACACAAGACAGATTTGTCAAAAACACGTTCTTTATTGAAAAAGATATCATCAACGCATCTTATCACTTTCAAAGAATCCTTTTTAGTTTGTCAAGAAAAAGTATTTAGGAATACCTTGCCTAAAACGTTGAGAATGGCTGTAGAACGATAAGATAGAGGGTCCGAGGGGCTCTTACGGTATTTGATGATTATAACAACTGTGATCGTTTTTTGGTAGATAAGAAATAGTCCCACTATGCAGGCAGATGTTGTAAATATTATTTAGAAGTTTGTGTTGTTATCAAAAGCAACGTTCTTAACAGAGCCCAAAACTGCAATCGTTCTTTTTATCCGAATGAACGGAAGAATTTCTAGGGGCGACAGATACGAGGGCGCGGAGATGAATAATGGAGATATGGTGTGACCACCTTTGATCTACCGGTTGATATGGCGGTGTTGCAGCCAGATTTAAATAGCTTCATTGGGTCTTTGCCAGAGTATCGCGGATTCTTATGAATATTCGACATATTTAATTGTTTTAGCAGCTAAGTTTAGATTCTTAGAATTCTTATGACCAGCAATGAACCAGGAATAAGAAAATATGAAACGAAAAGAAAAATGTTGGTCTGTTACACTTTTATAGAACACCCCATATAGTTGAAAATACTCCTGAATCGTAGAGGTAATTGTTCTGTTCGTCGAAATAATAAAGTTATGTGGATATATTTTTTTAAAATATGCTATTTTCCTTTCCAAAAAATATTTATTGATAACACAACATACAGGGTGTCCCAGGATATACGAATAACCACGTTTCTTCTTTTTTCTTTACTCGCACACTTGCTGGAAGCACAGCTACCACTTTTCTAATTCTAGTTGAGAACTATCCAGTGTACAAAAAAGGTAACTGTATAAGCAAGTGCGGAGGTAGACCAAAAAGACAAAACCTGGGTGTTCCGCTTTTTCTGTAACATCTTGTGTATATATACATATTTTTATAAAAATCACAATAACATATAACTACATTAAAAGTTAAAAAAACACTAACTGTATTTTTAAGAGATAATTAGTCTCTAATGCAGTAAACTGTAGGTTCTTCTTTGAACTTGACGCACCTTTTTTCTGTTTGTGGTGATGTTACAGCCTTTCGGAATACCATAGGTGAAACTTTATTGGACAATATAGATAAACGTCTTAAACTATTGCGAAAACTGTTTTTTCTTGAAAGTGTTACTTCGTTAATAACATTTATGGTACTAAGCCTGTTTAATAATAAAATACAAGTTTCCGGTACTTTATGGGCTTGAGCATGTGGATGTTCATCTAACCACGATACGAGTTGTCTCATCACTTTTATTCTTTCTTCCTGATTTACCTAAATATTAATTTATTTTTTGAATTATCATTTCAGTTAAAAAACTAAATTCTACCTTTTGTAAAGCTTGGCGTAATAAAAATTCGTCCTTCCCTGATATGAAAGTTAATGTGAACTTCTTGTTGCTCAACCAAGCATAATTGGTTGATTTTTCAAAAAGAATCTCCCAATATTTCATTTGTTGAGTATGCATTAAAATCTGCACCTAAAATTTTTGTCATGGAAAAATTAAATGTTTAAATATTTTTTTTAAGTTTTTACCTGATCTATAAACTGAGAGCAACTCATATTGAATGCAGATTCAGTCAAAATCTCACTATTTGTGTGAGATAGATAGTGCTGCAATATTATTAAAATTTGCTAAGTGGTATGCAAACATATTTAAATGATAAGAGGGAAGGGTAAGCAAATAAATAAATGCGTTTTAGTTAATCATTGTTTCTAATTTGCTTTTGTCTATTTTTTATTAGTTTATTTATGATATCTCTAGGTTTATCGTGAAGTGGAATTGGGGATGGTGTTTACTAATTAGTAAATTATTAAAAGATGTATAGATGTAAAAAAATAAAATAAAGACAGAAGTCTTCTTTATACTAGTTAAGTAATTACTTTTACACGTATTAATTTCGCAATTAACAAATTGTGTTTGTAAAGAAATTAGAGCCGAGTAAGAGCGTAATCGGTAAGCGCGTGTGTATTTACCTATAACATTTAACTGAATATTTGTCGGTATTACAACAATAAGAAATAAATAAAACAGATAACTTTAACAAACGATAAAATGCAGAGTGATCTATAACAAATTCATGACGTCATCAGCATTTCATAAATTGCAAGGTACGTTTTTTGAAAGTTTTTCTGATCTACCTTGAAGCATATTTTATAACGATATATACTAAATAGTATAGTACCATTTGTGAATTAGACAGTCAAGCATGGTCTAGACATTATTATACCTACAGAAAGGTGAAAAGGTTGTAGCTAATGAACCACATAGTTGAGCTCAATAAGTACATATTTCCAAAGATCAGCAAAGCTAAAACCAAAGAAGGAATATCCCTAGGTTCCCAAATATAAGAAATAATGAAAAACAACCTGTACGAAAACAATCAACATGCTAAATGAGGTTGGAGCTAGAGGACTACAGGGCACTGAAAGAGTTCAAATCAGTAATTTTCAATTTTTTTGAAAGTTATAAAGCTGACAACAAAGAAGTTGTGAATAAAGTTTGCATTGTGTAAAATGTCTTTAAAAATTCATTTCCTGAATTCCCATCTGATTTTTTTTAGATAATCTGGATAGCTGCATATTAAGTGACGAATATGACGAACGTTTTCAGCAGGATATTTCGTCCATAAAAAAGCGGTATCAACGAAAGTGGAGTCAGTTTTTTTTATTTTTTTTTGCAAACTACTGTTAGATGCTGCAAAAACAATAAGTAATAATTTTGAATGAGGTGGTTTTATAACAAACAGTTGTGACATGTTTATTCCTGATAATTTACTTCAGAGCAGAAAATTGATGAATAATACACACAAAATCTAAAGTTTTTTTTCACATTCTTATTACGTAGTAGATAGTACGATCTACTCAACATTCATTATTAATTTATTATGATTGAATAAACATGGATTATGTTCAAACAAATCATGATTCGGTAGTTGGCTCTTATGCTTGCCCACACAGCACAAACATAATCATTAGACATACATAAGACATCCATGGTGGATATCCATAACATCCAATGGATATACATGTATATCCATTACATATCTATTGGACATACAGATGTCCGCCTAATGTTCATGAATATGGATATCCACATAGATATCTAATGGTTATTTGATAGAGATTGCTTTTGATATATCCATTAGATATCTTACACAGTTCAGAGACAACCACTGGATATACATTAGACATCCATGATGGATATCCATAACATCCAATCTTCTATCTTGTTTACACTACAGGTGACCCAATAGTACTATCTCCAACTAATATATGCTTACTACATGTATGTAATATAGGAATGTAAGCATGGAAAAAGATTATTAGGTTTAGGCGTTAAAAATAATGTAAAATGAAATCTCATTAAAAAAACAATAAAAATCATCATTTAATATAATCATGAAAAATAATTATATACAACCTAAAATGTTTTATTGAGTACAATAATGTATTGCATGTAATGCTTGATACTCCATGTGCAAAGTTTATTCATTCATTATTCACTTCTTCCTCGTTGGCTTTCTCCTCAGCACTTGTTTTCTTACTGTAAAATACAATAAATGCTAGGTTACGTAAGTTTACGGCGATAAAACCAATAACCACACAATTTTTCATTATTATTCTAGGCGTCGGTACAAGCATAACAAATTAAAAACCGACTTCAAAATTTCACGATCATATATCACAAAAATTATAAATATAAATGATAAGAAAAAACTTACCTTTCGCATTGTTAAACCAAGTAATATACATCAATAAAAACGACCTGTACAATTCGAGAAAGGCACGGCCGTTGGTGGCGCCACTGGATGTAAATAATATGGTGGACAACGTCGGGGTATTTAGAGGTGTTAGCAGCGGTAATAAGTTACATTTTGTTTATTTTATCAAACACCTGATACAACTACCTAGTGCTTAGCGATTTTTTTAAATGTTTCTTTTGCATATTTTAAGGAAGTAATTATTATGTATATTATGATTATAATTTTTTCTGATGTAATGTGCTTTTTTTTTAAATAACAATTAGTAGTATTATAATACAAATATTTTGAACATATTTATATTTGTTCTTAATAAGTACTAGTCCTACAATAATGAAAATATGAACACTTCACTTGTACATTTATTAATTATTATACATAGGACAAAATTAATGCTACAGGAACTAACAACCCACACAGCAGAGGATATCCTATGGATATTCATTTTATGTCCATATAATATCCGAATGTCCGTGGATGTCTAGAGGATATCCATAAGATGTCCTACAGTGGATATCCAGAAAGATCATCCTATGGATATCCATTTTATGTCCATATAATATCCGAATGTCCATGGATGTCTAGAGATGGCGATGTTTCTATTTCGTAAATTTCCGTTTGCTTTCAAGCATCTTAGTATAATGCGCGAGCAACACTTTTCATGCGTAATTCCACCAGTATCTTATTATGGTCGTTATGATGATGGTGTGCAAAAATTAAGGTGGTGTCTGGTGTGGTTATGGTTCATTTCCATTTCGACCTTGTTGATAGGTATATTGGTGATTTAAGTTGCGTATATTTTTATTCTGTTGGTGTTGTGTATTTTTATTTTAGACGACTATGCTACGGACGTATAAATATTTTAGTGAACTATACATACAGTGTTAGAGCGTTTTATAAACTATACATAATTAGTTTACAGTTTACATAGTTTAACAAGACTTTTGAGGCTCTCTACAGCTATAGAGTATTATTTTATTATGTATTTTTATTAGATTAAATATTTTTGGAAATTATTACGACTTTGTAACATTATAACATCTATAAAGTAAATAAAAAGTGTCCATATATTCTAACCAGAACCGTTCAAGAATGATACTGAGGATATACAAAAAAAAATAACATAGGAAAACTGACAGATGATATGATTGAAACTATCTGATGTAGCAATTAACATCAAAAACATGCAAATAATTATATAGCTTTATGTGTATGGTAAGTTCAAATTGATATACGAGCCCTGAGTTGAAAGAATTGGCTTACAACTCTGAATTTGTATTGAAGGAATTGCAACATTTTTACTTACAATAATAGATGTTTTGACACAAGAAATGAACAATAGGCTATAGATTAGTTCCTATACCTAATCAAATTTAAATGTTAAAATACAAATAATGTCCTAACACAATTCATAATAAGAGGTAGGCCAGTTCTTTCGATGCAAAGCTCATATATATATCATCATCAGGAATTTTTTGTGGAGGAAAAGGATGTTATTGATGACAAATTGTTTTATTTATTTATTAATGAGGATATCATAAATTATGAAATTAGCTTTTGATATCCATCAGATTATGAATTAAGATATCCGTAAGTATAGTATTTGAATATCCATGGTAATGTGAATATGGATATCCATAGTATATCCTGCATGGATATCTACCGTACATTCAATATTTGTCTTTAAGCTCACGGAAATCTAATAAGGTGAAGGAAAAGTTAAGGTAACTTAAAAAGTAATATCAAAGAATATTTGCCTTATAAATATTAATATACATTAGATATGGAAAGTAGTTATCACGAATCAGTTTTTATATTTATTTCAAACTATGTTTTTACCAACTAGAGATGATAATTAAACAAGATAGATCTATGAACATCCTTGTATCATTATTTATTTTTCATTTCAATATCCACGAAGTATATCCATTAGATATACAGGCAACATTCTTCATGGACTGGATATAGTATGGACACTATGGATATCTATTAGACATACATTAAACATTTTGTGCTGTGTGGGTGTATCCTAGGTTACTGACCACATAACTCGAAAATTGTGCTGGTTTATGTTCTTATATTGATGTTTTGTGTTCATGTTTTCCATTCTTTATTTCTCACTTATTTTGTTTTTACAAGCATGTCATTTCTGACAACTGGATTATAAGTTTGGGGATACCCTATATAATTACAGTGACCATTCGTGCTGTTTTTTTCTAGAACAATACTGGTTGGTGGGTATGCTACCTTAGTCTGTTCTGTAATGTGTAATGTACTGATCTCTACGTTTCACTACGATAGAAACCATAGAAACTTGGATAGAAATCCTTCCACTCCCCATCACAACCCACAGAATTCAAGGGGGAACTCCCATATTTACTACAGAGTCTATAAGGGAATTCCCCTGTCTGGTTAGGCGTCCGAGAGGAACCTCTGAGCCTCTTCTATGTCCGTTTTTGGGCACCCAGAGCCGTGACGTGATTATTCTGCAACATCTAATGTTTCAGTAATATCAGTAATATTATTGTCCTGGTTGTTCCTCTGTACAAAATATAAATAAAAAAGGATATGAATTTAAAAAAGTGAATTTAATCATTAAAATAAAAGCTGCGTAAGAATCCTATTCAAAAAGAAAGTCTGGTAAGTTTTACGTACGTAGTTTTTCTCAGCGTTATTGTGTGGATACCCAGTATAATTAAAGTAAATGCATCGTAGTTCGTAACACATCGTAAATGTTCCTAGCAGTTCGTAGAAAACTCGTAACGTAACATAACCAACAAACGAACATAACCTAATTCAACTTAAAAATATTTCACAACGACGTTGAAAACTTTCGTTGTCATTATTTGCTAATACACAAATAAAAAATGCCAAAAGAGCAATATCGTGAAGCAGACGTCGCCAGAAAAATGTAAGACCGAAAGATTTTAGTATTTTAATTAAAACTGATTTAAGATTAAATAAATTTACAGCTCACATGTCACCTTTGGTGTTGAGAGTGCTGAAAGTATGCAGCAACAAGCACAGTTGCATGTTGTTGTGAAGAATCTATATAATCAGGATGAAAGCCGAACACCAGTCCCATATGGTGTATTAGATCAAAGAATGGTATAACTTAAACCAATACAATTAGCTATAAAATTCATTGTATCTTTACTTCTAGGGTACAAATCAAAAGGATTCCCCTTGTCAAACATGCGGGAAGAATCTAAATGATTGCGTAGGACATTTTGGTTATTTAGATCTAGAACTACCTGTTTTTCATGTTGGTTATTTTCGAAGTATAATTATGATTTTACAATCAATATGTAAAAGGTGTGCTCACATCTTACTTGATGATAGTGAAAAAGAACAATACAGACGTCGTTTGACTAATCCAGATTTGAGTTATATGATAAAGAAAAGTATTCGTAAAAAAATTATTGAGAAATGTAAAAAGATCAATAAATGTCGGAACTGTAACGATATTAATGGAGTTGTTAAAAAGATGACTGCCAATAAGACTGCAGTTGGTGGATCACTTTTAAAAATAGTACATGAAAAGTTTCGTGGAAAAAGTGATGGTGTTATTAAAGAGCATATGGGTATGGTAATAAATTCTGATAGATTTTATTAAGATTATGTGAAAAAATTTTTAGATGAGTTTAGCAAAGCAATAGAGATGAATCCAGAACTGGAATCTGCTATTTCAAATTCAGCTTTATCACAGGTTTTATCTCCTATTGATGTTTTAAATTTGTTTAAACGTATTCCAGAAAGTGATATACCTTTATTAGCTATGGATCCAAAAAGGTATTCAAACATTCTAATTTTGATAGGAATCACTAAAAATATTTATTTTGTAGAGCTCGACCAAAGGATCTTATTTTCACAAGAATGTTAGTTCCACCAGTTTGTATCAGGCCATCTGTAGTTTCTGATTTAAAGGCTGGAACGTAAGTATTAGTAGTTACAATATTGGTGAATTTATTTATTTGTTAAAATGTTGCAGTAATGAAGATGACCTAACTATGAAGCAATCACAAATTATATTCGTGAATGATGTTATTAGAAAACATAAATTGTCAGGAGAATCTGTAAATATGTATCAAGAGGGTTGGGATTTTCTGCAGTTACAAACAGCATTATACATAAACAGTGAATTATCTGGAGTTCCACTTGCTATGATGGTATTAGTTTTAAAAAAAACATTAATTAATCTATTAATATTAATATTTCTGTAGCCAAAGAAAAAAGAACGTGGTCTTGTTCAACGTTTAAAAGGCAAGCAAGGTCGTTTCCGTGGTAATTTGTCAGGAAAAAGAGTAGATTTTTCATCTCGTACTGTTATATCACCTGATCCTAATTTAGAAATTGATCAAGTATTTTTGTTTTCTTTCTAATTCTTCGTTAAGACTTAACAAGACTTTTTATAGGTTGGAGTACCACGTCACATAGCAAAAATCTTAACATTTCCTGAGAAAGTAATACATGCAAATATTAATTTAATGAGACAACTTGTTATTAATGGACCTGATGTGTGGCCTGGAGCAAATTATGTACAGCAAAAGGGTTCACCTTTTAAAAAATTTTTAAAATATGGTAATCGTGAAAAATTGGCACAAGAATTAAAGGTAAAACTTCAAATTCATTCAATTTTTTAATATTGTTCTAATGGCAAATGGTTAGTTAGGAGATACTGTTGAAAGACATTTAAGGAATGATGATGTGGTGCTTTTTAATCGTCAGCCTAGTTTACATAAGCTTTCCATTATGGCCCACCGAGCAAAAATCCATCATCACAGAACTTTTAGGTGAAATTATAATAATTGTCGACTTGTGATTGATTTTTTATTTAAAATGTATTACAGATTTAATGAATGTGTTTGTAATCCTTACAATGCTGATTTTGATGGTGACGAGATGAATTTACATTTACCTCAGACTGAAGAAGCTAAAGCAGAAGCCTTGGTATTAATGGGAGTGAGTTGAAACTTACTAAAAGTAGCAAAGCATTTTCAGTGTAATTTTTACTTCTCCCTTCTTCTTTTCTTTATTTTTGAGCTGATTGAAATTAAACTCAATCATATGGATAAAGTTTCCTTGTTTGGCAAAGAGTTTGATGTTATTCCTTGGCTCTAAAACATTATACGGGTGTTGGCTTTTAATATTAGTTTATTTTTTTTTGTTTTAGAACAAAAGCAATTTAGTAACTCCAAGAAATGGTGAACTCTTAATAGCAGCAACTCAAGATTTCTTAACAGGTGCTTACTTATTAACCAAAAAGGATACTTTCCTCGACTTTATGCATGCATCACAATTAGCTGCTACAATGTTAGCAGGTGATGATGCAAATATCGCTATTGATTTACCACCACCAGCAATTTTAAAAGTATGTACTTATAATTATTACGGTTACCTTCTACAAAACAAAACATATTTGTTTTTATTTTAGCCGAAACGCTTATGGACTGGTAAACAAATATTTGGACTTATTTTACGTCCAAATAGAACCAGCCCTGTCAGAGCTAATTTGGAAGCAAAAGGAAAAGCGTATACCAAAGATAGGGAGCTTTGTGTTAAAGATTCCTATGTTCTAATTCGCAATTCAGAGTTACTTGCTGGCACACTTGATAAAGGTCATTTAGGATCTGGAGGAAAAGGCAGTAATATCTTCTATATTATCTTAAGAGATTTCGGACAGCAGTATGCAATTAAATCCATGTGGAGATTAGGTAGTATAATAAGATAAAATATCTACAGTTGCAAGAATTTTTATTTTACAGCTAAATTGGCTTCGTATCTTTTAATGAATGCTGGTTTTTCAATTGGAATTGGTGATGTAACTCCAGGAGAGAATTTAATTAAAAGAAAGAATGCACTGTTAGATGCCGGGTAAGATTAACTGGGTAACTTAATTTAAAATATTATCAAATAATATAAATTATAGATACTTAAAATGTGACGAATATATAAAAGCTATGGCGCAAGGAAAATTACAGTGTCAACCTGGATGTTCAGAAGAAGAAACTTTGGAGGCTGTAATTTTAAAAGAGCTTTCAGTTATTCGAGAACATGCAGGTCAAGCTTGCGTTGCTGAATTGCATCCTACTAATAGCCCACTTATTATGGCTTTATCAGGCTCTAAGGGTAATTAGTGTTGTTTAAATCATTATGTAAAAGTATTGTAAAATAACATTTTAGGTTCCTTCATTAATATATCTCAAATGATTGCCTGCGTCGGACAACAAGCTTTAAATGGTAAGAGAGTTCCGAATGGGTTTGATGATAGATCTTTACCACATTTTGAACACAATTGTAAGTTAACCTCAAAATTTCTTTCCTAAGAGCAATAATTATATTTGTCTCGTTTCTAGCTAAAACTCCAGCTGCTAAAGGTTTTGTTGAAAATAGTTTTTATACTGGCTTAACACCTACAGAATTTTTCTTTCATACAATGGGTGGTCGAGAAGGTTTGGTTGATACTGCTGTTAAAACTGCTGAAACAGGTTACATGCAAAGACGTTTAGTAAAAGTAAGTCTCATCTATTATATTATTTATTATAATTACACATTGTGGATTGATGTAGTAATACATTAAAATAATAAAACATACTATTGCACTTATAACCTCAATTTATTTACCTGATGCAAATAAAGCGAAGTTATAAGTGCAATAGTGTTTTATTGTAATTTATTCATCCATTATATTCATTTTTATTGCATTGTACATTAATAAAAAGTAAGTGTGTTTATTTCAGTCATTAGAAGATTTGATAGTTCATTATGATGGTTCTGTTCGAAATGCCGAAGGTGATATCATTCAAGTAGCATATGGCTGTGATGGTTTAGATCCATCATGCATGGAAGGTAAATATTTTGTTATAATGTATTAGTCTTTGAAAGTTAATTTTTCAAATATGCTTTAATGTGAATCGTGCATTAATGCATACCTCAGAAAGGGAAAATGCGTATTTAATATTCCAGTTAAGGAATACAAACTTGTCTGACTAGCGTAGCACCAGAAACTTGTTGGTTTTAGTATACAGATTATACCTATCCTTTATTTACAGATTATTAGGCTACACTGTATACAGTGTGTCCAAGATAAGGATGCACAGCATGGGGAATTGGGGATCTTGGAAACGGTAAGAGATACAGCATCGGTT
>VTPC01089915.1:31560-87405 GCA_011009095.1 Ignelater luminosus | reverse complement strand
ATCACAACGATATAGCTTTATGGGAGCCTGGAACCAAACAATTGTTTTTGTAGGACAGCAAATATAATGAGCTGCCCTAAAATAATTGATAAAATATTTGGTTTTAAAAACCTTGTAGTGATAAGCTTCAATTTCTAATCTTTAGAAACAATTTTAAAAATTCAATTATAGTTCATTGTTTTTCTATTTTTCAGATTAAATGTTTCTTAACATCCAGTTATGTTTGTCACCCTGGCTTTTCTAGTTACAAGCAATTGAGGCTCAAATAATGTCACTGTCAAGTTGTCAGTGTCATCACATCACACGATGTAGGTTATGTGTGTAAATTATCAAATATATGCAAAGTGTGTTTAAGAAGATATTTTATTTTAAGAAAATTAATATCAAAATAATTTTTATTCACAAATTTTCCTAAATTACTGGTTCTTCTTAACTATATTTTAGATATAATGGGCCCATTTCACAATTTCTAATTTTACATACATATAAAAGTTCATTATAAATAGAGTCTAAATTATTTTTTTCATTTTTCTTGAACCACGGGAACACAGAAATAAATTAATAAAGTTTAAATTTTTGATGGTAGCTGATGCCATTGACCATCGCAGCGGTAGCCACTAAAATGCCAGAACTGTTTGTAACCTAACCTAACATAAATCTTCAAATTATTTTGCATTGCTCGCTCATATAAAGTTTGTGTTGTGTTTTTTCATTTTTTTTTCATCATTATTCTAATAATAATTATTAGTAAATAAGAAATAAAAGTAGAATTTGTTAAAAGTGAATTTGTATAATTTCCCACAAACTGTTTGTAGAAAGAACTAACAACACAGCAATAATCTTATTGGAGCTTGTGAGCACAACGTTTAAATTTAATTACAATTTTTTAATTAATGCTATTTAAAAATGAAAACAAACTGTTTTTATAAAAATAGAAAAGTAGTCCTTATTTAATGTAAAATACTTGATTTATAGCAAAATTCATATATCTAATACATGAAACAAGCCCATTGATAAATAATTTACACAAATCACCCACATCATGTGATGTGGTAACCCTATCAACTTGACAGTGGCATTATTTAGAAGCTCGATTGTTTATAACTAGAAAATCCAGGGTGACAAATATAACTGGATGTTTAGAAACATCTTTTTTTCTTCAATTAGTAACTGTGCATTATACGATTTTGGTGGAAATTTAATACTAGTGGAAGGTCGTCCTCTCCATTTTCGACTTAGTTTTATGTCACAACTTTTAAAATCAGTATCAAATTCGTATTTAAAAATTACGGAATTTTGTTTTTCATGCGAAAATCTGATTTCTCTTATTCTGTTAATTTTTGTTGAATTATTCTCATTATCAACTTTCCAATTCATAGCATCAGTAAGTATCTTAAACTTAAAAAAGTCATCCTGGGACATATCCATAACATCATCAACTCTTCCAGTACTTTTAGCCATTCTGATCAATGTGACCCATTGTTCTGGCATATACACGACTGATTGCATTTTCGATAACTGTATGCATACTGTTCCCCTCGTTCTGAGTGTGGCCTTTCTCCATAAGTCTGTGCATGATCTCAGTGTAAAAATGTGCAGAAGCAAAAGCAAACATTGAAAATACAAAACGGTCTCTATTTTGCTCCCCACAGTTGTTCGAATATAATATTTTTTACCCTTAGTTCTAGAAATTTCCAGAGGCAACTGGCAATTTCATTCGGGCCTTTTTAACTGTTTTGTTTTTTAAATGGGGTTCATATTTTTTATGCAATGTTTCTTTTCCAGTGTCTTCGGCCTTATTAAAAACGAACAAACTTCGTATTGGTCCTTTTTTGGCTTAAGAAAACCAATATTGAACTGTTCATTAAAAATATCTTTATACTGGCGTAAAGTGGCAGCTGTAGAAATATTTTGTTCGCAATACTCATTTTCTGGATATTTAGTTCTTCTTCAAGGTACAATTTCATTGTATTCTCACACATACAGTGTGAAAGTACTATAGGAAATTACTATTTTACAAGATACAATTCTTTTCTGTGCAAGATATTGTTTTATTGTTCATTCCTCTGAATAATTCAACAGAATATTTCAGCACATGATAGAAACTGTTATACTGGAAAGGCAAGTCTGGATATTTTTTCTGCAAATCAGCTATGCACTCAGGAAGAGAATATTTTCACTCACCATTTATTTTTGTTCCAGTGTGAAAGTAACATTCTAAAATGTACTCTTTTTGTTGAGTTGTAAATAGTATTTCTAGAAAAATTGTAAATTAATAAATTATCTAATTATTATTAAACTATCAATAATCAAATTTGAAGCCAACTTTCAAATTTAAAATATGATGTTTTATTTGCAATCTGTCCCTTGTTTGGCTGTGTCTAAAGTACCATCTTAACGTGACGTACAGCCATGGCCTACACTAATTGGAAATTTAAACAATCGCTTGGTATTCCTATGAATAATAACACTATCCACCAAAAAAAAAATTGAAGTGTTACTCATTGCACTTTTGTTTTCTTAAAAAAATAGTTATTTGGTATTGCCCTGTAATGTAAAACTAAACACTAAACAACTTTTATAGGAAATATCTTTCCGTAAAATGTGTATTTACTGAGATATATAGGATATTCCATACTTTTTGGATACACTATACAGGGTGTCCCTAAACTGCATTAAAAGCTTCAGGTAGCCGCTTTCCTTAATCAATTGTGATGACAAAACTTCAAATGCAAACTCTCTAACACAGTTAGTTCCTTCACACGAGCCAAAAAAAGAAACAAGTCATAAGCCCCTGAAAGCAGCGTAACCTTTACAGCCAAAGGTGGCGGCGAATCAAACGTCTGATCACAATAAAAAAATTAAATCAGGTTAGCTATTGAAATAATTTAAATCTAAAACAATGTAAAGTAACCATTTATGTAAAAAGATCACATTTATGAAAAAAACTACATTTTTAAAAATAATTATTTATTTGTAATTGAAGTCCAAATATCAGTGGTACCTATACGTTTTGTAACAATAAAAGATAATTCAATTTAGATGACATGCCTTAAATTAAAGGTTCAAACTATCTTCCAGCAGCTTCACAACATTTTATTGTTCCTGTAATCACAGCTTGTTGAACACGCAGAAAAATTCTTACATCAATGGTTGTTGCTGTTTCTTGCATGCGATTTACTTATTCTTCATTATCAACAAGAGTTAGTTTATGACTTGGATGGCGTCTGTTTGGAAAACGTTCTACATAAAGTCTGGCAGCTTCATTGTAATTTCCATTATATTGCTCAAGAATCAGGATCATGTCGGTATATTCATTTATTGCATAGTAACTCCGTGACAAAACTAAAGAAAGCCCAAACTATAAAACTGAAATACGAAAACTAGGATTAATACATACCAAACAAAAACGGGAATTACAAGTCAGTAAACAGGAACAGAACGCAATAAAGATTTTAACACTCAACAAACAGAACAATAACGTAAACAACAGAAACGGAATAGGAAATACTTAAGGACTAACTTAACAACAAACAGCAAATGTGCAAAAAAACTCAAATTACAAAATGTATGTGTAATGCCAGGAAACCACAAATGTCAAGATGTGACAGATGAATGATAATGTAAACAATTGATTAGATTCATCCAAGTAAACGGTGTTTGTGTGATTGCCGCATGTATTTTTACTAAAACTCTTATTTTTAACACCCTCTCTAAAAAGTAAACATTAATAGTTAATGCACTTATAGTGTTAATCTTTTCTTCTAATAAGTTCACCTATTGAATTGGTAGATGTTCAGTTAGAGTGAATTGCCTGATGTCTTGTAATTTAATGTTAAAGGCCTTAACTTCTTCATTGTCGTACAAGAAAACTAAGCATCAAAGGAAAATTCTGGTTGCAGATTTGCATTCAGGCCTTATAAAAGAAGACGCCTACCTGAAGCTTTTAATACAGTTTAGGGACACCCTGTGGTTATTTATAAACACTGTCAATTATTGTGAACGCATTTCTAGGTAAAGACTGCCCAGTTGATTTTGATAGAGTATTAGCACATATACGTTCAAAATGTCCATACAGACAAGAAGAAGCTTTAGATGCTGATAAGATACGTCGTGGAACAAAGGCTTTCATAGCCACAAAATCTTTAAGTGAATGCAGTGAAGAATTTATAGAAGAATTGAGGTAAATATAAGAGTCCTTTTGATGCCCCCGTTAATTATTAAACTAGAGTTGTGTTTTAGTAAATTTATGGAATCTGTAGCAGATAAAGTTGAAGCAGCAGCAAACAAATTTGGTACTTCAGATACAGCAAAAGAAATTGAAAGACTTACGTGTAGTCAGTTAGTTACTTTCCTTGAGACCTGTGGTCAGAAATTTGTGCGGTCTATCATTGAACCAGGAACTGCCGTTGGAGCTTTGGCTGCACAAAGTATTGGTGAACCAGGAACACAAATGACATTGAAAACTTTTCACTTTGCTGGTGTTGCTAGTATGAATATTACACAAGGAGTACCCAGAATAAAAGAAATTATAAATGCTACAAAAAATATTAGCACACCTATTATAAGAGCATCATTAGTGAATCCACATGATCCTGAATTTGCAAGGCGTGTGAAAGTTAGAATAGAACGTACAACGTTGGGTGAAGTATGTAGAATACTTAAATGAATCTTGTAATCTTTATTTAACATTTTATTATTTTGCATTTAGATTACATCATATATTGACGATGTGTATACTAAAAATGATTGCTTCTTGCTTATTAAATTGGACTATGAACGTATAAAATTATTGCAGTTAGAAGTAAGTGCTGAAACAATTCGGTACAGGTATGTTTGGAATAATTCTAAGAGATTATTATAATTGCAATACAATTTAATTTTTAGTTTATGTACATCAAAGTTGAAGTTGAAATTGACAGACGTAAACATTCACAGTGATACAGTCTTAACTGTACATCCCAATCATGTAAAATATTCACATAGGTTGAATTTTGCTTTACAGGATCTTAAAGAGCAAATACCTCATGTTGTCATTAAGGTATGTAATTTATTTATATTATTCTTTCTCTTAATCAAGGCTGAGCTGGGCATGCATGCACATCTTACACAGCAAAAATGTTATGGACTGCTGTGACGAAAACATCTAAGCTTTTATATTTCTAATGTAATTTTGATTTTTAGGGTCTACCAACAGTAAATAGGGCTGTGATTGCTAGAGAAGATAAAAGTGGAAAATCTTATTACAATTTATGTGTCGAAGGCAATAATCTCAGAGAAGTAATGGCCACATATGGTGTGGATGGACGTAAGACTGTATCTAACAATATTATTGAAGTATTCCAAACATTGGGAATTGAGGCTGCAAGGTAAAATTGTTAAAAATCAAGACTGTATTGTAGTCGTTTCTTAAATTTAAATATAATCAAGTTGCATTCTATAACATTTTAATATTGTAGACAAACAATTATGCACGAGATAAAAATGGTAATGGAAAACCATGGCATGAGTGTTGATTATCGTCATATCATGTTACTTGCAGCACAAATGACCCATACAGGTGAAGTTTTAGGTATAACTCGTGATGGTTTAGCAAAAATGAAACAATCTGTATTCAATTTAGCATCTGTAAGTTAATTAATTTTAATATGGGACAATTTAATATAAATGTTTATATTATAGTTTGAGAAAACTGCTGACCATTTATTCGATGCTGCATATTATGGACAAACTGATAAAATTAATGGTGTCTCAGAAAATATTATTATGGGTATGCCAGCACCTATAGGAACAGGAATTTTTAAATTATTACATAAACCTATGTTCGTTGAAGAGAATCCTACAGGAACTCCTTTAATATTTGAAAGTGCATTAAAATCATAATAAAATGTTAATGTTTATTTTTTACTAGAAATATAAATACAATTAAATAAGTTGGGTTATTACTATTAGAAAATCAATTAGTGCAAACATTCTGACCGTACAAAAAACAAAACTAAAATTAATCAAGGGCATCCTTTCGTTGTTGAACCATTTCGCGCAGATTGTTCTCAGCATCTTTCAAACTTCTTTCAAGATATGCCTTATTGTTTTCTAAAGTTTTAACTTTTTCTTCAGCCGTTGTCTGTTTCTTTTTTAAATTCTCTCTAATTTCATTTAAAGGTGTTAATACAAACATACGACCAACAGAATCATAGGTTTTGGTATTTGGTTCTAACGATGAAATTTCTCTAAAAATATATCCAAGTTAAGTTCAGTAGTCTTTCAATAAATATTACTTATATACCGCTCGGTTAAGATGGCATGTTGCTTGGTGCGTTTTAAATTTTCTATTTGAATATCTGCTAATTTAAGCTGCTGAGCTGTATCGATAGCTTTTTGCTGAAGCTCAGAAAATGCCTAGAAGAAACATGTACAGTAATGTTAAATTTTGAAAATTATCTATCATACCTTCTTTAATTCCATATCTACTTTAGCCATTTCACTAAACTTTTGAGCAACAACGATCCTTCCCAAAGAAACTACCAAAAAAGGTTAGAAATATCGCAGCAGCGCAAATTTGCATAAATTGCACATGAATTGTCGAGACTCAAAACTGTCAAATTCTAGTTAAGTTACTAGAACTTAGTGATTTTTCGTCTAGGACATCAAATGGTAAGCATGGTAAATGCCAATTGCCAACTGTAACTATCTTCGTGTAGTTCTTTAACCAGCCTCATGGATAATTCTGGGAGAGCGACTAAAATTTATTAAATTTCATTAATATTTTTACATAAAAGTAAGTAAAGTTAATTATTTATAAACTTATATTTACATGATATTGCCTAATGACGTTGGTAAATCGCGAATACATCCATAAAAGTTGTCGAAATTCCTTCAATATGTCGCGGTAGAGGTTATTGCCGTATGCATTAATTAACGTCATCTATGCTTTTACATTTCCAGTAAAAGAAAGATGTCGAGAAGATCAAAGGGAACTGAAGAAACAGACCGGCTTACTCGGATTGCTATCGTTAACGCTGATAAATGTAAACCAAAAAGGTGTAGGCAAGAATGTAAGAAATCTTGTCCAGTTGTTCGTATGGGCAAGCTATGTATCGAAGTAACACCAAATAGCAAAATTGCTTCGATATCTGAAGAACTATGCATCGGGTGCGGTATTTGCGTTAAAGTATGTTGCTTCAAGCTTTTTAGAAGATGTATTACTACAATAGGGTTCTTTTAGAAATGTCCATTCGAAGCCATAACAATTATTAATCTCCCCAGTAACTTGGAAAGAGATACTACCCATAGATATGGAAAGAATTCTTTTAAGCTTCATCGTTTGCCAATACCTCGACCTGGTGAAGTGTTAGGTTTAGTAGGAACTAATGGAATTGGAAAATCTACTGCTTTAAAGATTCTGGCTGGAAAACAAAAACCTAATCTTGGGCGGTATACTGTATGTTATAACTATCAATTAACATATAATTTTGTTGATTTCTCAAATTTATATGTACATTAGGATCCACCAGATTGGACAGAAATTCTGAGTCATTTTCGAGGTTCTGAGCTACAAAATTATTTTACAAAGATTTTGGAAGATGACTTGAGAGCACTTATCAAGCCTCAGTATGTTGATCAAATTCCAAAAGCTGTAAAAGGAACTGTGGGCCAGCTTTTGGATAGAAAATCAGAAATGGATAATCAAGAAGAAATTTGTACAATGCTTGGTAATAATCTTGAAAAATAAATTGGTTCATTATTTCCTAAAGAGGATTTTAATTTTTGTTAGATTTGAGAAATATTCGTGATCGTGAGCTTACTGCTTTATCTGGAGGAGAATTACAACGCTTTGCTTGTGCTATGGTGTGTATTCAAAATGGAGATATATTTATGTTTGACGAACCTTCTTCTTATTTGGATGTTAGACAACGTCTTAATGCTGCCCAAACAATTCGTTCTCTTTTGCATCCGGATAGGTAAAAGTATTAGATTATTTTTTTAAATGCTAACTTTTAATGTGTCTTCTTATACTTCAGATTTATTATTGTTGTGGAACACGATTTGAGTGTATTAGATTATTTGTCAGATTTTATTTGCTGCCTTTATGGAGTTCCTGGTGCATATGGTGTGGTTACGATGCCTTTCTCAGTTAGGGAAGGTACACTAAATTTTCTACCATTTCAACTTCATGTGTAATAATTATAATTTGTATGTTTTCAGGAATTAATATATTTTTGGATGGTTTTGTACCAACAGAAAATTTGCGTTTCCGTGAAGAATCATTAGTGTTTAAAGTATCTGATTCCGCAACTGAAGAAGAAGTGAAACGAATGAGCCATTATGAATATCCAGAAATGACTAAAACTATGGGATCGTTCAAATTGGCAGTTCGTCAGGGTCAGTTTTCTGATTCTGAAATTTTAGTTTTATTGGGTGAGAATGGAACTGGAAAAACAACTTTCATCAGAATGCTAGCTGGTAATCTAGAAGCTGATGCTGGGTCAGGTGAAATACCTCAATTACATATTAGTTATAAACCACAAAAGATTAGTCCAAAATCACAAGGCTTGGTTCGACAGTTATTGCATGAGAAGATTAGAGATGCTTATGTTCATCCTCAGGTAATTTCTTCTTATTTATTTCTTACTTTGAAATGTATTAATCTTATATTTTAGTTCGTAACAGATGTAATGAAACCTTTAAAAATTGATGATATAATGGACCAAGAAGTTCAGAACTTGTCTGGAGGAGAATTACAACGTGTTGCATTAGCCCTTTGCCTTGGTAAACCTGCTGATGTTTATCTTATCGATGAACCTAGTGCATATCTGGATTCTGAACAACGTTTAGTAGCAGCAAAAGTTATTAAACGGTACATATTTGCGTAACAGCTTCCTTTTATTAATCATGCTAATCATATTTGTTTACAGATTTATTTTGCACGCAAAGAAAACAGGATTTGTAGTAGAGCACGATTTTATTATGGCAACTTATTTGGCAGACAGAGTAATTGTATTCGAAGGCAAGCCATCAGTTAATACTGTAGCCCATTCACCACAAACTTTATTAGCTGGAATGAATCGATTCTTAGAGCTGCTTGGTATTACATTTAGAAGAGATCCCAATAACTTTAGACCGAGAATTAATAAGCAGGAATCTGTGAAAGATGTTGAACAGAAGAAAGCTGGACAGTATTTCTTTTTTGAGGATTAATTTACTTGAATATTTAATAAATCAACTTTCATTAAGTATATTATTATCAATTTTTGTTAGTGAATTTTTGTATAATTTCTCATTCGCTTCTCTCTGTTTATAAATTTTTAAACATAAACATAATATAACATGGTGTTGTTAGAATTTAATATACTCTTATTATAAATGAATTTGGTAGATTTGTTTAATTGGATGTATGGAATCAATTTTTTCAAATACAATTTTAAAGTATTTGTATATTTTGGTCAGTAGTTTTCTTTGATTACAGTGTAGTTGGTTTAGATATGATATTAATAAAAAACAAGTAGGATGAAAGGTTATAAGTCATTTTACATTGGGATAGTTCGACCATGAAATAGATGACTGGCATCATTTTAATTCGTTTTTTAATTAGAAGTGAGTATAGACTATATGTACGCTCTTAAAGTGTGATGGAATGCAAGAACAAAAAAGAAAAATATTTAAATCACAAAAACTACAGAAATAATAATAATATATATAAACATTATTTATTGTACAATATTAACTAACAAAAAATAATGAAAGTACTACAAGCTGGCATTATAAAATTTAGTTTAAGTTTGCCCCTTTAGAAAGAGGATAATAAACTATGGCATCTTCAATCTTTTTGGATGATTCTTGTAGATTTTTTCCTGAATTCATTGATGTACAACATGGCCCACTGTCATGTACAGATTCTAATGAAAAACAGCTTTCTTCTAATAATATCGGATACTAATCAGAATCAAATATGCTGTGAAACAACAAACTTCCTGTAATTTGTGAAGCAGTGGTAGTAGTAGCAGAAGTTGCTAGATTTGTCTTTTATCAGAAATTTGGTATAAACTTTTCAATTAATTGGATAGGTACATATTTGGAATTACAACTGCAATTATTTGTTTATTGTTGTTTTTCATTGCATATGCCAGAAGGATTTTATGATGATAATTCAAAATTTTAAGCTTAGAATAAAATTAGAGAAAAATCATCAACCACAAAATGGCGTTAAATCTCGTCAAAATGGCGGAAGAAAGGGTGATCATCAGCTATAACCAACGTTACCAAAAGTAGCTGTAAATCTCAAAATCTGAAGATTTATAACATTTATTATTATTAAGTTTCGTTCAAAAATAAAAAGAACACTGGAGCGTTTATCCACGAAGATTAATCGGAGTAGAGAAATCGCAACACACAGAAATCGTATACAAATTATACCCTAACTATATTTACTTTAAAAGTTCGATGTTTGAACTTCGAAGTTTGTGAGTGTTCTATCGGTTATTTATAACTGATATTAATAACGCCTGATTTGGTTAAACACGAACATAACCTCATAAACATTGTAATTTTTACTGCTTTTACTGTTCTGTACTCAGTCTAAAGTGGGTATGAAAGATCACGCTCCGGACGTTTGTACTTTCAAAATCTAAACTTGTACGAGTAATGTAGTAGGATGCACTCTTGTTATTTTCTGAACGCGATTGGAGTACTGTCGGATGCGTTTTATTTAGTCCGAGTGTAATTTCTGAACGGAACCTTATGTTTTCGACGATATGATGTTTTACTGTTGTGGCACAGATTAAGTAAAGGTAAGATATTTCACTCCCTGTTCCACCAATGTCCACATTTTTTGTCTCTGCACATTTACATTTGCAGCTCTGGGAGTTTACCACACCTATTCTTTTACGCGCGTTTTATGAAAAGTGCATACCACGCTCTGGGAGTTGCTTTGAAAGAGAGAGCAATAGAATTTACAAATTTGTCGAAGTGAAATATCTGACCTTTATTTAATCTATGGTTGTGGCAACAGTGTGATCACTCTCAAATTGGTTTTTTTAATTTTTAATAGAGGTCGCAACAATTGTGTTTTTCTCCTATATTGCCATTTAAACAAGGTATTTTAGCTTATTAATAAAATAAAAATTATTTTAATACCGGAGAAAATTATTAAGTTCAAGTTCGCTTGTGTTTACTATAGGTAGAGTTGCCAACTTAATTCTGAGTCCCCTTAATCCGGACAATTTCAGAACTTTCAGTGGCAGATAATTAACAAGCGCCTTGGAGGGGGGAGGAAATATCTATTCTATGAAATAGAAGGTTGAACAACAGTTTTTTTATATGCTACTTATACATTTGCTTGTGTTCAGGAGCAGTTAGCACGACGACGTGATGCCAATAAAAATGCTTCTGATCGATTGATACGTGAACTTTTCCATTTGGCATCATGACATCGTGCTAACTATTCTTGATCACAAGCATTCATTTTTATAAAACGTTAAAAATGGAACCTTTATTACTAAATAAAAAAAATACAAAAAAACTTGAAGTTTGCTGATCGTCCAACGCACTTATTAAATTATTAACGCGTTAAAGGACATTTCGAGATTTATTAGCATTTTTCGACGTGATCCAGGCATCAAAGGGGTTTCCCCGGACCCCGGATAAGGCTCGTAGAACCGGATTGTCCCAGTGAAACCCGGACAGTTGTCAACCCTAACCATAAGTATTAAGAAAACAGTACTTATTCCCTAAATGTGGTTCAAAGTCTAGCTAGTCTCACCCCCCTTTAACCTTCTTATGAAAACTAAATACACGGGTCGAGCTGGGTCTCCTAACAGGTCACTTGCGGGTGACCTAAGGTTGGACTTCGACCTTTATTAACCTCAATTCTTCAGAAAGCTAACAATGAATACGGATTGGGCTTCATCCTCCACGCTTGTTTTGTATATGATGCAAAAATCTAAACTCGATAGTGTTAAAGTGCTTGTTGAGATGAACATGGTCGGTATAAGAAGGCATAGTACTTAATTATCCGTATATTTCCTCTGCTTATTTTGAATAAGAAATCTGCAGTTCTAAGAGTAAGCCTCTTTATCAAGAGCTTGCTTATAGTTTGTCGTATTGGCCCAATCACTTTAGAATCTCCAAAGAAGCCAGTCAGTGTGAAGAATATATTAGTGTAGTTTAGTGAGATATCAAGATATCAAAAAAGAGTCAATAGCGTTCTCCCCGGCCAAGGCATCAGCCCTGTCGTTAACTTTTATTCCAAAGTGACTTGGAACTTATATGAGAACCACTTACAAAACAATAGAGTAGAATTATGTATTTTGGGAAATACAGGGCTGTGACTCCTCCTGAGCCTCATTAGAAAACAAAGCGTCGGAAGAGTGTTCGGATTCAGTTACTTCCTTACCTTGTCTGGAATTCCCAAAAAAAAAGTTCTGATCCTCCAAAACTCCGTAGAGGGGATGCTGGTCCTTTACTGTGAGAGAACACCTCCCCTGTGCAAATGGAGATGAAGTGAATCCCCTCAAGTATTTTGACACCAGTCCCTCAGAAAGCATAAATAACTGCCACGGTAGCTAAAATTAACTGCTTAGTCCGCTCATACAAGTAGGCGGCCATAACTGAACCCGTTACAGGAAGAGGTCCAATCCGCGCTCCAAGAATATTTACAGATTGTCGGCAAGGTTCGCCGTGAGCTACGTTTTAAGAAAATCGGCCCCCGCAATGGCGACCCTCGGCTTGGATGTTTGATTTGACCTTTTATGTGTTCCTTGGGCACGCGAAGGATCTCCCCTTCCTCCCTTGCCGTTTGCCTGGGCTTTCTAGCCTTTTTCTTTTCGGCCCCGGAACGGTTTTGACGTTTCTTGGAAGCCTAAGAAGAGGGGCCAGAGCAGCGTTGCCCTTGAAAGGGACCACTCTCTTGTACCATGGCTCGTAGATGCCAAAGCAGCTCCCATCGTTCTCACGAGTAACCAGAAAGTACGACGGGAGGTTCGCGGTACTATCAATTGGTTATGCTTTGGCTTGAGAGATGTTTATAGACATCTTGGTCTAGATCCGCCGAGTTTCGTTATTCAAAAGTGCCACCGCGTAAAGGTCTCAATATCTAAGATCGTATATTGCTAGCCGATGTAGGATGTAATTGCGATATGTGTGAGACTGTCCCCAATTTTTACTTGTGTTCTGGTCTGAAATGTTGCATCACGTTCCTACGTGTTGGCTAACAACATATTGTTTACTATTGTATATTGAAAAACCGATTTAAAGTTTTGGATCAATAAAATCGTATTTTATGAGCAAAGACTCTACTTCCTCTACTGTGACTATTTTTTTGAAGATGGATTTGGCAGAGGTACTTATTTAGAATTTGTCACATTTTTCTACTGTTCAGTTTGCATCAGTTGGAAAAGTGTAATAATCTGGATATTCTCTCGGACGATTTAGAGCTGATGCAGTTAATGTTTTTCAAACACCGATAACTATCTTAATAGCAGATTAGATTTATAAAATGGTTTTTAAAGTCATGTTATTTATAGAGTGGTTGATAAGCAGTGTGGATCTTTATTAAAATATCTTCGTTATTATTGGGTCTATTTAAACAACATTTTATATTTAGGGATTTTGATATCTGTCGAATCGAATACGAATATTTTCATTACAATCTAATTTCAGTTTTAAAATGTTAAATGAACATCCTGTACACTTTTGCATTTTCAAAATAAAGAATTGGATTTGGAGTTCAGCAATACCGAATCTGACCTATACCTCTTGCAACAACTTTCCTGTAACAATCACAATGTCCACAATGCAATACAATACAAGGCAGATAGATGCGATACAAAGTACCTACCTATTATACCGGGTGTTCTATTTAACTTGAGACAATTAAATATCTCGAGAAATAAGCATTGTACGAAAAAAGTGTTCTAAATGAACTTTTAATATTATCAAAGGGAACGTCTGCCTGGTGGTGAGGCGGGGGGCAACTTTGAAATTTCAAATGGGAATTCCCATTTTGTATTGCAGTTTCGGATTTCTTGGAGAAAAAATTAATTTATTTATTTATTTCACTTATTTTGTTTCTTTTTTTTGAGATTACTTTACTTTCATTTTATTTTATTTCCGAGTTGTTTTAGTTTTGTCAATTGCAACGCTATCTACCATCATGCAAGATTCATGCTGAGACATTGGAGATACTGTTTTTCAATACACAATAATTTTAGAATCGTTATGCGTAAAAGCGGTTAATTTTTCTTCAAGAAAACAGCGAAAACTAATTTTCACTGATTACAGCGCCATCTATCCCGTTTCGAAAAAAATGTTTCGAACAGAACTTACGTATTTTTTTCTAAGGAACCCGAATCTGTAATAAAAACCGAGAGTCTTCATTTGAAATTTCAAAGTTGCCCCCCGCCTCACCCCCAGTGTGCGGTGCGGGCGGGTTAATTTTTGCACAAGCAAACGTCCCCCATGATAATATTAAAGGTTTATTTAGAACATTTGTTTCCTACAATGCTTATTTCTCGAGATATTTAGTTGTCTCAAGTTAAATTGAACACCCGGTATATACTGTGTAAGTACAACTAGAATCTTTCATAACTTCATAATCTTCCAGATCCTTAATAGGGATTCCGTGTCTTTCTCACTGTCAAGACAAATCTTGAAAAGAAGCTTTCTGTTGTAAATGGAAGCTGGAAAGCAGAGGTTTCAATCATAATTTGCAGTAAATGAACTGGTTCAGAATTAATAACGAACTATTAGACACGGTTTTAAATAAAAGATAAGTAAAAATTAATCTAAAATATTTTTAATGAAATGAAATAAAATTCAGAAAACTCATTCATTATGGAGAAATGTAAAACAGATTGCCAGTTTCGGAATATCCCTCGTATGTACGCTGTAATAAAGACTTCAAAGACGACAAAAATTTTATAAAATGCTGCATCTTCATCTTCTTAGGATAACATAATAATGTTAAACGACAAGAAAAGACTTCAGATTGCAAATAAACCTTTGAAAACCGTCACTTTGCTATTGTTTCGCAATTCGATAATTATCTACCATAAGTTCCTTCATGGTTCCATAAATTATTTGAAAATGAAACCTTAAACTCTCTGTTTTGTAACATATCAATTAACAAAAAATAAACTCACTGTATATCTTTCACCTTGAAGCGGCAATATAAATTTTTTTAAAGCCGGATTCAGGGGGGCGTGCGCGGTGTATCTTGGTGGTGGTCCGTTGTCGCGGTTTCTCGGCTATTTCTCCTAGTGCATGTCCGAGTTCTTGAATAGCGGTTTCGCTGTTTGAGAGGTTTTGTAAAACTGTGTAATTCTCTCTCTTTTGGTGGGTGTGACCGGTTTCACTTTTAACATTTGACTGCCAGCATTTTGCCTTTTTTGTGCGTTTAAGGTAAGTTTTTTCTTCAGTTGCTTATGTTATTTATTTAATCGGTGGTTATATTAATTGAATATAAAAAGTAATATAAACCGGACGTTCAGTAAAGAATCGTTTGAAAAAGAGTTATCAACTTTTTAAAAACGAAATACCGGCCGGTAATCTGATTCTTTGTTTTTGAAGTTATCTTATCTTCATGTTTTATTGATTATTTTGGCAGGGTCTAGAAAAGGATGAAAAGATAAGAGCGGAAATTTCCGTTTTAAAGGGTTAGATCATTTTGTTACAGGAAAAAAAGTAAAATATATGCATAATTGGTTGCATACGTGATGAGTTAAATTTAGAAGAAATATTGTCATGTTTAAAAATATAAAATAAAAAAAAATTGGCTGTATATAAAACACATTTTAATTGACTACAGATTTCAAATTTAATAGGCAACTGGACGTTGCATCGAGACAAGACTATCAATCAATAACTTATTAATAACGTTAATAATGACTAACCTCTAACTTAACATCTATAGTATCTAATAAGCAATGAAACTTATTATTCCAAGAACAAAATGGAATATTATTCATGAATGTTGATTGCAAATCGAGTTACCAATCTTGTATTTAGGATGATGACATCATACCTACATAGTTCCTTGATTTCTCATAGTAAAAAGTTTAGTGGTGGGAATGCCGGTTACTTACATATTCTTGTTTTAATATTAGTTCTCATCGTTCTCATTAAGTCTTTAGTTTGATAGTAACTAGTGTGTAAGATAAAATCTTAAATTATTTATTTTTTCTAATTCATTACAGTCCATTCATTTAATATCCAACAAAGATGACTACCACATCGCAACAATATTATCCATTCAAGGTAAATAATTTTTTAATTTGTTTTTATTATAATTAACAACATATTACTAAATAGATGATAAAACCATTTTTAAGTCTTAATTAGATTAATAATAATCAGTGTTTGTGTGGTTAGCTTTCTTATCAGAAACCACAATAAAAATGTTAAAACTATTTTTGAGTTAATTAGAACGTAAATTTCACATAAGCATAGCACTTAAATAAAGTATACTATTCTGAAATTTCAAAATGCTTTCATTATACAAAGTAGTATGTAGTGTAAAACAGGTACTAAGAACCTTCAAAAAAAATATTACTTCATGCATGACCTGGACAATAGATCACGTCATCTTTTTGACCTTCACCCATTTATTCCACTATACTGTGTGAGAGAAGTATTTTTGTAATACTTTCCAACAACATTTAAACAATATTATTTTGAATAACTGACATGTTTTTCCTCTTGTTTTTAAAATTTAGATAAAATAATGGAATATTTTACTATAGTTGTATCTATTTTCTGATATGAATAATATCTGTGTAATGTTTGTTTCCTGTGAAAAACTATTTTGAAATTTCTGGAAAACCCATAAATAATTATTATCTGGTTTTGTAATGTTTCTGAAGGTGTGTTGTAAAAAGTATATGGTGTATTATACCAAAAGAATATAAAAACTAAAAATAGTAAAACAAATGAAAAACTCTTTGTTTTCTTTTATTACTCTGATAGGTTTAATAATAATCATAGTGTAAATCTCTTCTCAATTGCAGAACTCTTGATTTTTTCTTCAGTTAATTCTCTGCTTGCTCTTCTTTTAGTCATTCTTGCTATAGTTTTATGTTTGGTGTATTTCTTATATAGAATATTTCTATCTTCAACATTATTTTGTTATTGTCTTTGGTTATATTTTTGTCTTACTTGATTTATTGTTAAACATTTTCTGTTTTGTCATTCTATACCGAGAATCTAACTGATTAGATAGTACCTTTGAAGATTTCATTCTCTAAAACTGTATGGTTTACTGAATTGCTTAAATTTCTTCTTATTGTTGCTCAAAGTAGCCTTAATATAATAATATATACAGGGTGTCTTGTTTACTGTTGCACACTCAATTATTCAGAAAGTGTTAGATATCAAAATGGAATTCAAAAATCTTCAGATTAGAAAACTAATATTAGAGCATGGAAACAATGTGATGTCAACTTTTATGTGTAAAATGAAACCACTACATTTCTATTGCTCCAATAGTGGACCTTTGCAATTCCTAACAAAAAAATGTTAAAGTGCCAAAGGTCTAAAATTAAAACAAAAAAACTGGAATCTGTTCTAAGTTCTACATTCGATTATTCTGAAGCATTAACAATATTAAAATAAAAAACATGAAGAATCCTTTGCGATTTGACCTCTAGATTACAAAACTAAATTTAGAACATGTACCTGCGATTCCCAATAAAAAATATTAAGGTACCATAGGTCTAAAATTGAATAGTAATGAAATTAGAACAAAAAAACTGGAATTTGTTTCGTTTAAGGTTTTACACATTCAGAAACTCTTAAAGATATCAAGTGTTCTGCAGATCAGATTAATCACATTTTCTAAAAAAAAGTTCTAATCTGAGTTTTCTAATTTAGAAGTTAAATACAAAGGATTCTTGAATTTCATCTTGTTATCTGTTATACTTTCCAAATAATCGCGTGTAGAGTATTAAACGGAACACTCTGTATATCACTTGAATGCATTGTTATCAGTATTCAATTACACGCTTTTGTGGAGTTTATTGTATATACAAAAATGAGAATTAGTTGCAATTGAGATAGGAGATAATCTGAGTGAAGCCTGTGAAGTAACCTTTCATCATTCAGGATGAGTAAATCATTTGACCTTTCCCTGATTAGACGAGTTTGGTTCATCTGGTTATGACTCATTTTCACTCAGCTTTTTATAGCTGCCCTTCCTACAATGTACTGATAATGTATGCTTGTCATTAGTAGGTACTACTAGTTTGGAAATCTGTATTGTAAGCATTTCTGTAATTTTTGCATATCGAATCTCACAGTGACGCTTCAGGCAGGTTTTTCTTCAGTGTGTATAGAAAATATTGGATAAATCTGTTTTCTTTAATCAGTTCCTTCCATTCATGGTACAAGCCTGTCTGAAACGTACCTTGACTTGTACCGCATTTATCAATACCTAGTGGGAAGTACAAATAATAATGCCATATGTTGAGCTTTCTTCTTATAACAAAAGATTTGTGACTTGAGGTTATGAGTCGCCTGTCGCATCGTGGGAAGTCGATATAAAGATGTTAAATGACCAACAGGGACGAAGCAAGTCAAATAGAATTGAATCAGATTTTCAAAGTTACAGGAAACTATTTGGCTTATTTAAAGAGGTAACTCTTTGAATATCTTCCAAATGTTTTGGATCTCAGAAATTACTATACTGGTCTAATTTCTATACTATAGACACTAGATTAGATCTTTTTCTCCAGTGAGAGAGTGTAATTCTTAGAAATGTTTTTGGTGCTTGTATGTCTGGGGTAGCAGCAGAGAGAATCTTTGAGATATCAAAGCATCATTTGATAAGCTCATTGTTACAATTAAGTTGAGTTTCTTCCATATAGTTTTGCTGCTAGGAATGTCTAAATCTAGACTTCAATATTATATAGGGAGGTAACCAAAGCAGATAAGAAGAATGAGATTTTGGCCATGAAGATTAATTAAAGGTAGGTGAAAAAATGAAAAATTGTCCAAATGAATGAATCTTTTTATGGCTTGCAACTTACATCTGATTTGTCTTTGCTGTCCCTCATCTCTGCAAAACTAGAAAACGAACATTTTGAACAATATCTTCACTAAGAAGCATATCTAAATTTCTGTTCTTATTTAATTTATGTGTATTGTATGTGTTGGCATTTTGACCATTTCTTTTGGGTTGTAGTTAGTGTATTCTCTTACCAAAAGTCTTTTGAGCAATATATATTGTTATGTGGTTTATTGGCATTTTTAATTTGCTTTCAAGCAGGTTATATGTTTTGCTTTTTGTGCCTTAGTGGACTCACCCAACAATGATCATCTAAATAGTTGTGTGCTTTCATCTAAATAACTTTCTATGGTGTGTCATCACAATTATTCTATTTTCAGCTTTTCCTGTAGATACTTTTTTTCAATTCATCAAATTATCATGGATGCTATCTGGTAGATAAGAGGAGAGTGTATTTTACTATTTATTTTGCTTTTGTTTTCTACTTTTTTAAATTCAATGTTGATTACTTAATGAAAACTTTTTAACTATCTGAAACATTTTGTCGATTTTTGTTTAATTTTTGATGAAAATAAAGTTTAATTCAGAAATGGGCATGGAATGTAATATAAACACCATCTTTCTTCATCAGCCAGCATTAGCAATATTGTGTTTAAAACTTAAACTCATTCATTGCACTAAAGTAAGATTTCCAAATTCCTTCTCGTGAATATTCAATTTATACAGGGTGTACCAGGCAGAGTGTCCCAAGCCAATATCTCACTTATTTGAAGAGGGGTACAGAATCTACTTATTGAGCTGCTACTGGGTTTATTGATGTAAATTTCTTATTCCCAGTGTTCATAGTCTTGAAGACCTTAAATATTAATTGATGGATGAACCAATCAACTGTACCTAATTAGTAATATTATGATGTTGTTTTTTTCATAGTCTACTGTAACATAATTTAAAGAATATCTATAATTAGGTGTGATTTGTTTTTATACTTTTGCTTTACAGATGGTATTTTGTAAATATACAAATCATTTTTTTTAGAATCTTTCTAATTACCTACTCAATTGTATGTCATTTTAAATTGAAATAACATTGATATTATTACTTCAGTAAATTACAAATAATAATGTTAATAGGTAGTTTTCAAGGTTGTCGTGTTCTAACGAAAAGTAAATACTGTGGGTTATTCCAAAGCACTCTATTATATTTAGTTGTCTTATATCAAATATTACTATAGATATTTTCCTGTATAACATGTATTACTTATATTCATTAATTTTCATTAATTGCTTTCAATGGATATCAAATATAAATTTTCAAAGTATTCATCTTTATTAATTGAAATTTATTAGGTAATTGGTTATCAGTCTACAATGCAGACTATTAGGGTTCGCTTTCCTGGCACTGGTTTCTCGGTAATTTTTATATTTGACTGTATTAAGAGTAAAATAATAAGAAATAGGAAATATAGACATTTTTAACGGTTTGTTTTAATTACTAAATTGACAAAAAGTTGTTGGTCAAGTTAATGTGACTTATTAGGGTGACACATGCGCATTCAATTGTATTTGTAGATCGTCATCAAAGATAAAGGGAGAAAGTAATTATATGATTTTTGTTTTGTATGAATGATTAAACATAATGTTCATGTTTGTGACCTCCATTTAATATGCTAAATTACTATGTTGTTCATACGCACTGAAAACATTTCCGACATCCTCGGGAAGCTTCTCAAAATTTTTTACAACACACCAAGAATATAATTTTAGACTTAATTTATCATATGTAAATGCTGCAAGTAATCAAAATAACATTACTTCTCCACTTTAGTGCACTCCAACTGTTTACCCAGCAGATCCATTTGACCCAGTTGCTGATGCAGCAACACTCAAAAAGGCTATGAAAGGTTTTGGTACCGATGAAAAAGCCATCATTGACGTCTTGGCTCGTAGAGGAATCGTACAACGTTTGGAGATTGCAGAAACCTTTAAAACATCTTATGGAAAAGACTTGATATCCGAACTGAAAAGCGAACTAGGTGGAAAATTTGAAGACGTCATCATTGCTCTCATGACACCACTTCCTCAATTCTATGCCAAAGAACTTCATGATGCCGTTGCTGGACTTGGAACTGATGAAGAAGCTGTTATTGAAATTTTATGTACTCTCTCTAATTATGGCATTCGTACCATTGCACAGTTTTATGAACAAAGTAAGTAAAGAATGGAAAATTGTATGTTGCTCCATTAATTGGTTCTGTTTGTAATCATCTTTAGTGTATGGCAAAGCTCTTGAATCGGACTTAAAAGGTGATACATCTGGACATTTCAAACGGTTGTTGGTGTCATTGGTTCAAGTAAGTATCTTCTCCTGTAAATGAAGTGTATTAGTGTATCTGATTGTACACCACTTAAATGCTGATGTTCAAGAATTTTTAACAGACGTCAATATGACGTCATTTTGACGAATCAAAATATCTCGCCATTCAATATTGTTACAATGCAGATAAAAGATAATCAAATAATAATTTAAAAATAACATTCAAAACTAAACATTTCACTTCTTTTCTTTACTATTTTATTGCAAATAACCAATTTTGCTTGTTTTTTAAAAAGGGAAACCGTGATGAAAATCAAGGTGTAAATGAAGCACAAGCCACACAAGATGCAGAAAATTTAATCAAAGCTGGTGAAGCTAAATGGGGAACAGAAGAATCTGAATTTAATGCCATTTTGGTAACGAGAAGCTACCAACAATTACGCCAAACATTCGCTGAATATGAAAGACTCGCTGGTAAAGATATCGAAGAAGCAATTAAAAAAGAATTCTCTGGAAATGTTCAAAAAGGTTTACTTGGAATTGGTATGTAGTTCAAGAATTTAAAAGAATCAAATTGGTTTTAATTGATTAAAAACTTGCAGTAAAGTGCGTTAAAAGTAAAGTTGGATACTTTGCCGAACGTCTGCATGATGCAATGTCTGGTTTAGGAACAAAAGATAAGACTTTGATTCGTATTATTGTATCAAGATCTGAGATTGATTTGGCTGATATTAAACAAGCATTTGTCGATAAATATGGAAAATCCTTGGAAAATTGGATTACTGTAAGTATTGGATGTATTTAAGTTTGGTGTTGGTTGCATGATTAATCTAAGTTACAAAATAGATGCTTGATTTTGTGTTAACCCTTTCATGGCTTTGAAAATTAAAATCTGTATAGTAACTTGGTGTAATTGGGTTGTCAGTAGTATTTTTATGATTGATTCTACTCTTCAAAAGCAGTAAAATTATAAAAATTAATTATTGAGCTAAAGTGAAAGCTCTCTTATTTAGAATTTCTTATAATTTAGATTAACTATTCAAGTTCTTCTATGATCTTATGTTATATTTCTTTTTAAAAATTAAAATAAATTAAAAATCAATCATCCATAACGAACAATTGTTTTACAGGTGATATTACAAGATATAGAATAGACTCTTACTGTACATATAATGTAATAACTAACATACAATGCAAAAAGTGTACATTCTACATCAACTACATGTACAAGCATTTTTTATGGATGATTGGTTTCTAATTTGATAATTTTTTTTAAAAGAATAATTGTTTTTATTAAGGAATATTGAAAACTGTATTTTGAACAGTACTGTATTTGATGTGGCGTTAATAGACCCAGTAATGCAAAAATAGAACAAGCAAAAATAGTAATTCAAAGATATAATGAATAGTGGTCGCAATTTATCAACGAAAAAATAGAAAAGGATAGAATATGATTGTTAGTATACCTGGCAACCCTGCTTGTTACACACACATAATTTTTTGTATAGTTTGCAGAAAATCAATAAACATTTATTGCTTGCTAGTTGCTTGTCCTTGTTTAATTTTATTTTTAATAGAATTGGATGTGAGCCAAGTTACATACTTGATTATTTTTGGTTTAAAAATTTATTCCCTAGAAATAGATACTAAAAGTAATATTTTTATATTTAAAGTAGAATGTTGTAAATGTTTAGTTTGCAATTTTTTATAGTTTCTTTTTATCTTATAGAGACACATGTATAGCACAGTATAATTCTGTGTGACTGTTCCATAAACCACAAGGGGATTTATTTTTAAATGTGTTGTTCATTCAACTATTTAATGCAGTGGAGCGTTGAAATATCTTTTTTAACATACCATGTGCTCCATAAAAGAAACCCACCTATCCCTAAAATAAATTTATTGGATGGATATTTTGACACTGATGAATTATAATGTAATGAAATGGTGTACATAAAACAGCTAACAGCATGTCACGTTAGATAACGTGTATTTTTATAATTTACAATTGTTTTGTAGGTTATGTAAATGCACATAAATTTTTTCCAAATGGCTTAAAACGTAAATATTTGGCATTGTGAAAAGTGATTTTTTAGAATGTTTAGATCTGTTTAAATCAATATAAGAACAAAAACAAAATCTTTTAGAATTTTTCATTTGTTCAAAGTTAACGCACCTTTTTTTGTTTAAGGTAATATTTGGGTCACTTAAATTTTGTATTCATATAATGAGACATAACCTTTCTTAACTTGACCTATTACAGTCTAATCTGTCCAATTTAACTTAATTAACAACAGTTTCTTTCTCTAGTCACGTTTGAACTAATCAAAATTGACACAGCTACAAAGCAAAACTACAAATGGTTTTTGAAGATGAATAGTTCAGGTTTACTGCCCCATTTTTATATCTTAGTCTACTATTGAGAAATTTACAATTAAAATCGTAAAGATTAATATGAAATGAATATAAATTATGGTTAAAGACATTTTGAGAATTTACTAAAACAAAGAATTAAGGTTAGAAAAGCTATTTTACTTCAGATTGCTCTTTATCGTTTGCGTTTAGTTATGGGTATTCTTACAAAAATGATAGATCAAAATTTATTAAGCTTGCATGTATCATCCTCATTATAATTAACAGTAACAAATGGTGTAATATTAAATTATTACAGTAAACGACAATTTATTTAAATGATAACCTCTGTCAGTTTTATATTACAATTCTCTGACTCTTTTTAATCTCAATTTGCCTTTTTATACTAAAAAGAATTTAGGTAACTAATTTTTCTCAAATATACATGCTACAATTCGGACAAGGAAGAATGATCATAATTGATTCTTAATTGTTTTGAGGTCCAATCAAGTCAAGCATATTATATTGTTCCAACCAATATTGTTTTTACCATTTGTAAGAATTTTTAAATAAGTATTCCATAACTTAGAATGTCTTAAATATAAATTCACAGAATGGTATCTCTAATATAATTGAATTTTAAAAGTTCGGAATCAAACAATCATCAAAACCATTTGTATATTTAAAAATAACTAGAGCATCTCTGTACTTCAAAGTTAAAAGCAATTGCACGTAAAACATTGATATGATTGTGTTTACTTACAGTTAGTCATGCATTTTGATATTTTGCATCATGTACTGTTTACAAAAAAATCTAAATTTAAATGATAAAATTCTTATTCAAGTTTCAAGTTTATTTTTTAATGTTTATAGTAAATTGTACTTCAGAATTTAGTACAATTAAAAAAAGCTTTAAAAATTTATAAAATATTTAAATAATGATTTAGTTTTGTTTCTTCTTAATTGTAGGTTCTAGCTCTGTAATCAATATTAAGAGATACATTTCCTTGAATCTTAGTTGCAGTTCAGTTTAAAGTTTAAAAGGTAACAAGTATTGATTAGAGCATTTACTTGATGGCTCAGAGAGACCTCCTCTTGGGATAGAGTAGAGTAGGGTAGGGCATTGCTACTCACATACAAATTGAATGAAAAATGTTAACTTTAAATCAATAGCTTTGCGAGTGAACAGATCTAATGTAATATTAAGGGTGGTGGTATTCTTGACATACAAATTGAGTGTATTTAGCGATACTTGCATCATATTTAAAATATACCAAGAGAAATTACATTGAAAAGCAATGTAAAGAAGAATTTTTAATGGAATAATAAATTCAAGCTAACAACTGCATACAGTTAATAGTACAGTATTGATTTTTAAAAAGTGCTGCATACAATGCATTTTGAGCAATTAGTAATGTTTCATGATGCTAAAATAATTTAAACAGATAAATGATGACTAGAAAAAAAAATGTATGGCTAGAAAAGTCATGTAATAATACATTTACATCTCTATTGTATTTATGGAACAGTTTCATAAATGTAGATAGTACTGTAACTAAAATTATGTAGATTAAGAAAAAAAATTATTGTTGCATGCAGCTTTTGTAACAATTATGCATTTCAGGGCGATACGTCCGGAGATTACAAGAGGGTGCTTCTGGCTGTGGTCGACTAAACTACACGTACCTACCTCTATAAGCGCACCATTAATACCTACTATTATGTATGCACTCATTCTAGCTTCATCATACTGCCATTTTTAATTATACACACACGTCCAATCAAATTGTGAACGCTACTATATTATTTTTTTTTATGTACATTGCAGGACGACGTGGATAAACAAATTAGATACACTTTGGTCAGTTTAACTGCCTATGGTTAAGCCACTAGCAAATAATTTTGCGTTTGTGTGTTGGATTAAGGATTAGCGGAGTGGCGCGATAATCCTTAAATCATATGCAAACAACAATAAAACGTCAATATGTTTTATAACAAGTGTAATTTTTTTAACGTTAGCTTAGTGGCCTTACTGATGATTAATCTCAGAGCTTTTGTCGATATAAGTACTTTTAAATATAATATTCAGAGTAATTTTATACAATAAAAAATTTAATAAGTATATAAGTTAGTAGTTTGTTAAATAATTGCGAGGTGCGGGGAAAAAGAAACAAACAAAATTTACTATTATTTCTATTTATTATTTTTATTATTGCGTCAGTGTTAAAACAAAAAAAATAGAACCTTTTGGTTTAAAGTTTTTGTTCATTTTTTATATATGTTTCATCTTTTCATATTTCTGTGTGTGCTTTTGGTGCTAAATAAAAACAAATACAATGAAAACTACAACAGTTGTTTTATTTATTAATTCCTATGTTATCATTCCTGTGTTCAGCTTATCAATTTCTTATGTTTGTTACCAATTAGTAATAAATTGAATGCTAACGAATGCATTTGCGCAAATAAGAAGATTAAGGAGGTTATAGAGAAATAATGTGAAATGTTTACAATATTCTTTTGAAAGATAAATACTCATTGGCTAGAACAGATTAGGAATTAAGCATAAATAGCAATAAATTAAGTGAACAATCTTATTGTTGCTGTATTACATTTTACTGTTTCATATATTTTTCTATATTGTGTACATTTGTTGACTTGTCCTGTTCTTGTTGGTGCTCGAGTAATTCATTATTTTGTTTTCAAAAATTGTTCTCAAATAAAACGGTGTTTTTACATTTTTTCTTTTTCATGCTGTAGTTATTTTATTAAATTCTTGTTTTATGTATCCAAACAGATTAATCTTATTGCTTATGAATTCTTGATATAATAAGAATGTTGACAATTAAACATCTTGCAACAAACATTCTTTACTGTGGTCTTTTGAAAATGCTATAAACAGATAGACAACACATCATACATTCATAGACACCTATGAAACTAATAACTGTTTAATTTTGTCCATAATGTTTTGTTTCTTGGTTTCATCACTTCTTGATCATGCTAATTCCAATTTAAGCAAATTTAAAGATGCTTTAAACTGGTCGCAAAAACTACAAGTGTCCGTATGAGGATATCCATTGAAAATATTGCATTTTGTATTAAAGATTTGCCGGTATATTTCATAAGAAACGGGATTATTTGGATTTAATTCAAAATACATTTTATGCAATTTAGTTATTTTCAGTTCCTCAGGTAAATAGAGTCTTTTACTATTATGTGAACTGTAATGAGCAAATATGACTATGACTATTTGTTGTAGTTTCTTCAGATACTTTATTTGGTCTGTTGCTATGCTTCTTCTTGCTATCTTTCTTTATTTGTCCTGTTGATTGTAGAGATGATTGAATAGATTGGATACGATGTCCTGTAACACTATGAAATGACAAAAGGGCTTTATAATATATCGGTACTTCCACAACTTCATTTTTTCGAAATATTTATACCTTGTACTTATACGAATTTTTGTGTAAATCAGCATCGTCTTGATGTTTTCGAGGTCTCCTGCATGCAATGGGTTTAAGACAAGCCCACCTAGATACAAATTTTGTTCATAGGAGGACATTGTATAAAGCATTTATATAAAGAAGTTTTGTTTCTGGCAAAAAAAGATCAAACAAGGTATCTATTAGACTTGTTTAAACAGTGAAACACTGTAACTTTCTTCAGACAGCTCTGCAAACAGTTTGTTTTATTTTTCCGTGAGTACCCCAGTTACACCTGTTGCAACTGCTAGTGATACTGTGAGAAATGATGACAGGCATCATGTAAGATCTGCAAGTCTGATAAGGTATTGAATATAGAATGATCAGTAGTGACTGCTGCCAGATCATTTTACGAACGTTGTTTGTTTTTAAGAAACCTGCTAACTACCATTCATAATGGGATGATTTATAGCTTTCTTACCATCAAATGTATGAGTGACATTTTAAAAATCTTATCCATGCTGATATTTCTAACAATTGATGAAAGCCTCTTACTAAAGGTATATATGGAGAATTTAAAGTTTTGCAATTATCAGTACATCAGCTGTACTCGGGAGTGGTAAGTGACGTCAAAGTTAGAATACCTGCAACATGAATGACAAAAACGGAGACATTGCTATATTATGAAATTCTGTTTCTAATTTTACTATCAATACGTTGTTCTAGAAAAATAGGACCAGTTTTGCACGGAAATATTTCAGAAATCTAATTACAAATAAAAACCAAAAGAAGAAAATCTGCATAAGAGGAAGATGATGCCTTCTTACATAAGTTTACACAATAACTTATATTTTATAACCAATTTTAAATAAATTGTTCTGTTTCTGGTTTTGAAATTAAGTGTTTCTCAAAGCATGTAAGTACAACAAACATGGCACATCATTTAAATCAAGAACATCGTATTACAGAAAAAAAGCAGCATAAGAATATTAGCATACAATCGTTTTTTAAATCTACCCATAAAGTTCAATCATCATCAGTAACTTCAGTCTCATCTTCGAAAAGCTGGTTATTAGCAAGAAATCTTGTGTTGATGATGTGTAGAGATTTAATACCATTCTCTTATGTAAGAGGAGCAGGAATGCAAGACTTTGTGATGGTAAGTTATCGTTATTACTAATTTTAGATTTAGGAAACAGATAGCTATAATATTGTATTGATAAAAACAATAAACAATCAAAATAAATAACATCAATATGCTTTGGCTTTACGACCACAAAATAAAGTCACTGTTGTTTTCATAAGTGTGTGTTTCCTTTTAATAAAGAGATTTATTATTATTTCACAGCTGTCTTTAATTGCTAGAACGTGCCATCCAATGGTAACTTAGTTTATTTAAGATTGTGTAAAGGACATAAACGAAAAAGTAATATATGTGTAGCGAATAGCCTAGTTGTATAAAGCATAGTTAATCAAATGTTAAAGTTAACATGTGATTAACCAATTTGACGTAGTAAGATTTTAAATGTAAATTAAACAAATTATCCAATCTGATTGGTTAATCACATGTTAACTACAAATGATTCTAAATATGCAAGAACGTATGTATATTGAATATCGCTTGGTTTTGGAAATTTTGCAAATAATTTTATGTATTAATTTATTCTGTTTTGAATAGTGTCCTTATGGTTTCTTGAATATTAGATGTTTTTTGTGATATTACCATTGTATACATCATATTTTCTATACCTTTTTCTTATAATTTTGGTAGTAGCTGTGATATCTGTTACGACAGCTGCTATAAACCACTGTATATTTTGTTAAATAATTTTAACTTCCTTTATTAATTGCTGGAAATTTGAGTTTAACATTACATAAATGCACCCGTCAATGAAGTAATTTAATAATTCTAATTACAGAAATATGGTATAATATCATCGCCTGCTGATCTGGCTGACTGAACGACCATTAGCAGAGGTGCATTAATGGACGTGTACAATTCAATGAAAGTATTTGTGATTAACCACCTAGAAAAGACGGGAAAGTCTTGTTCTCTAACCTTCAGCACATGGACTGATAAATACAGAAGAAGAAGCTACATCATCTTTACAATTCATTTTGTTAACGATGAGTTTTCTTTAATTTCACTAACATTAGTTACAAGATATTTATCAACAAAACATGCAGGAGAAAATATTTTGTCTAAAACAGCAAATATTTCTGAAGAGTTTCATCTCAGTGGGAAAGTAATACATATATGGTAACTGACTCTGGAGCAAATGTACCTCGAGTTGTAAAACTAGGAAATTATGAACACCATGTATGTCTTGGACATGCTTTGCGTAATTTGATAACTGTGGATGGAATTAAAGATAATGACGTTATCAAAGATCTGATACAAAAGATATGAGATATTGTTAAACATAAAATAAAGCTTCTTTAGTTGAAAGTGAAGTAGTCAAGGAACAATAAAGTATACTTGACAAAATCAATGAAATAGATGAAGAAGAATTTTTATTTTTCGAAAATGATTGTGACGAAGACACGATTTTTATTTTTAAATGCCCATTTTTTTAAACAGAAAATATTTGTACAGGGTAATGTAGGAGGTATGACGTCATCGATATTTTTTTAATGGCAACCCCCTATATTTTAGATACGTTCGGTTTTCTGTTTAGGAGCTGGAGCGCTGCGAGTGAAGCGAATGATTACGTGGTACAGAGAGTAAACAGAGTTTCTCGGAATAAAAGAACGAAATGGTGTATGATCTGGAGTCGTAGAACGTGAACGAATAAACTTGTAGACGTAACCTCAACAATAATATTAATTAATTTAAATTCCAATTAGACTGCTTTGTTACAAAACTAAAATAGGTATATTTGTTTAATTAACACAGTTGTAACAATTGAGAATTGGGGTTATAATAGGTATTTTGTTTACTGTTTCTTCTGGGCAAGGTTGCCAAATTAAAGTAAACTTTGTCTGCATATTAATTTATACATGTTTTCTCACATTTGTCTACAAACTTATTACTCAAATGAATTCGAGTGTATGGAATTTTCAAAATTATTGTAAAGAAATTAAACAACATTTAAAAAAAAGTGAGGGAGAAATTGTGTTGAATGTTTGCAAATTTGGCAACTCCGCTTGTGCTTCCATAAACTACTAACGCACAACCTTTTCAGTCGGTGCATTAAGAGTTTGTACCTTTCACTCCGTCCTGTAAAATACGAACGCTACAATAGCACACTGCTAACTCGATCGCAAAAAACGAACGGCTTTTACAACAAGCGGAGCACTCCGAGTTTTAAGAACTAGTTAATCAATGTAATAAATGCCGCCGTAGGCGGCCGGCTCCTTAGAGGACTTAACCTCTCTTAAACCTGGTGGCGGTAGTTTGTTGGATAAGAGGGAAGTCAACGGAATGGTGAGTTGGAAAAGGAAAACGGTTGGTGGTCAATGTCATGTCATGTCATGTCACGTACCAAGCAGTCCGCACGCCCGTCCACGGCGATGATGGTTGGTGGCGACGATGGAGCAGGCCGGAAGCAGGGTCCTCCAGAATCCCCGCCGATGTGGATGACCCATGATCAGGTGGAATGCCCAAGGACAGCCAGCGAGCCGTCACACAGTGACGACGATGTGGAACACGGTGCGGCGGTTCTTTTCAGAACGGTGTTGGAATTGTGTAGTGAGTGGGGTGTGAGAGTGTGTATATGTTGGAGTGGTGATGTGTGAGTGTCTAGGTGTGCATAGTGTGCCGTGGACTAGTGCAAAAACTGTTCCGGCATTTGCCTTCACCACTAGGGAAACCACGGAAAACCCTAGTGAGAACAGTGTGGCGGTTGTGGAATGGGTGTGGTGTGACGGGAATTATTGGCGGGAAATTATTAGGCGGGAAGTGTAGCGGAAAGGCAACGAATTTCCGGGCGCAGTGGAATTGGTACCTTGAGGAGCCTCGGGCTCACGGGTTTGGGTGGGAAAGGGATTGGGTGGTCACGGCCCGGTAGCTACCCGGGCCGGTCGGATGAGGCTGAGATGTGTGGATCGTGGTGGCCGGGCCTACGCACCCCTACGCAGGCACCGGTTGGTGGTGGAGCGGCCGTTGATCCATCTACTGCATCTTGGGTTTGGTAGGATATGTGGCGGTCGCGGTCCTCAAGCTCCCCAATTCCTGAAGACCGACGGTCGGTGGGATGATGCAGCAGTGCGACCTCAAGTCGCTCCGTTGGCGGTGGAAATTGGGCCAGGCCTGTGCCCCCCAATACACAGACTCTGGAGGGAGGGATGGCGGTAGCCCCCGACTACCCCGCTGTTGGTTGAGCCCGTATTCTTCGTCGCCGATGCACTACACTCGCGCTGGAGACCGAGTCGACTGCCTCGCTTCGCACTCGAGGCCGGAATGCGTTTTAAGAACATAAACGAACGTACCTTTTATTCCGGAATTTAAAAGAGCACATTTTTTTATATACGGTAAGGTAATTATGGGTATAGGTCATATAAGGAAATTCTGAAGAAAAACGACCTCAAAATTTCACAATATTAAATTTACTGGTAATGCAAAATTCAAAAGATAACTAAATTAAATGTTCAAATTGTGCACCGTTGGCAACCTGACAGTAGCCAAGACGACGAATAAATGCTCTTTGAATATTGTCAACAGTTGTTATACGACGTATTTGAAGCTTCTAAATTCACTGGCCTATATCTCCAGAAGTTATTGACAATATTCAAAGAGATCCCAATTCTCAATTGTTACAACTGTGTTAATTAAACAAATATACCTACTTTAGTTTTGTAACAAAGCAGTCTAATTGGAATTTAAATTAATTAAGATTATTGTTGAGGTTACGTCTACAACTTTATTTGTTTACGTCCTACAACTTCAGATCATGCACCGTTTCGTTCTTTTATTCCGCTAAACTCTGTTCACTCCATGTATCACGTGATCATTCGCGCCGCTCGCAACGCTCCAACTCTGTAACAGAAAACCGAACGCAACATAAGAGTTTGTTCCTGAATTCTTAAAGAATTTATGCACTACTTTACGAAAGCACTGTATAGGGTCTCTTGGAAAGAGATCTGAGTAAATTGACACTACCTTAATGTTCTTATATTATGTTGGATATATGTCTATAATGTTCATTTAATTTGTACTCGTAAATTCTGTTTAACTATTCTTATCTTCATCTATACCTTACACAATACGCGCAGAGTAGGCGGCAGTAGAAACCCAAATTGAACACAACATGCAAGAAACTTGAAAGGTTATATGTATACAAATCTAACAGAAAAAGCAAGTTGTGTCTGTCGCACATAAGGTTACACTGCAGCTTTTAGCTACCAAACGACTTAAGGATCTTGCAGAAGGGCAAGGCCCATGGCGCAGGCCGCGAATCATCCTGCACTAGTCGGCTACTTGTGCATTTCATGACTGACTAAAATTCTCCGGCTGGTCATCATCAAACTCAAATCCCAAGCATTTCACGCAGCGATTTTGAGAAAAACCGTTTTGTTCAACATAACTGGCTAAACAAAACCACATCATTTGTTCCGTCACATTTCTAAAACAACGAACCACGTATACCTATTTCGCCCACTTTCCGCCAATTGCCATTCGTTTCAAACTCCAAACCTCTACAGTCTCAACTTACCTTTCTACAAGTCAACAGTCTTCAATTATTCTAAAATGATCTTGCCGCTATTATACCAACACCATCAGTAGTATATAAAATATTACTTCTAGACCAGGGCATTTGGCACATGCAAAAAAATCAATAGAACCGACCAGTAAGGAGTCATAAAATTGTTATTTTGTAAATATAAATATACTGAACAAGTGAACACCGCGCGTACAAAATAATGATAAAAATAAAAGTTTCGTGCCAGTTAAAGTGTGGCTCCAATGCTTTTAAACGGCTATAGACTTCGGCGGGGGCTGGCGGGTAAGCGAGGGTGTTCAGAATTAGCGAAAACGTTGAGCCAAACTTCAAGTGGCTCATGTGTTCTGTGAGTGGCTCGGTAGGTGTTTTACACTTCAGTTTCCATCGGCACTCGTTGCGGTCGTGCCATATAATAATAATAATAATAATAATAATAATAATATATCTTTAATCTAGCATTGCTATTTTACATATAAATATAAACAAATTACTGGACACACACATATAAATATATAATAAAAGATAAAATATAAAAACACATATAACCAATATAGTACAGTAAACCTCAAACATTTTAAGTTAATAAAATATATAATGTGCGTAAACAGATGAACTTATAAAAATCAGTAAAATATTGTACACATTAATAACAATTGGAATACATTAAACATTTACAATAATGACATTAAAGACGTAGCACTTAAAGAATATCACAGTCGAGGTTTTTGATGTTATTTCTAAACTGTTTAACATTGGGTGCATTTCGTGTTGCAACCTATTAAATATATGAATTTCTTTTTTAAAAATTGATTCGTATGTAGTTTTGTTGCTAACATTACGCTATTCGATAATCTGTAACCGTTCTAGTTCCATACTGATGTATATATTTCATTATTTTATTTTGTATAAAAACGTCATTGAAATAAGTCTGTGCTGTTTTCTTAATAACTTTATAAGTAAAAATTAGAAGATTTTGAATAATTCTTCGTCTTACCGGTATGGAATGAAGATTTTTAGTTATTAGTTGAAAGAACGTTTCTTACAGATTATTTTAGTTTTTCTATTTTTGATGAGAGCCTAATAAGAAGGATTTAATCACAATTTTCGTGAAACATTACATCCGCCATTTTTCTATCAAATCTACAACCACAATCTTCACGAGGTAAGCATAAAAAACACGTAAAGAACATAAACATAACCTCTATCTCTACGAATTATCCTATTCTTTTGTTTTTGATTGAAATGTTGGTAGTTCTAAAAATTGAGCTAATGTGCAGGTCTAGTATGAAAAAAATGAAAAAATAGGACACTATAACAGGACCTAGTTTGTAAACTAGCTTCTAGTATGAAACTTGGATGCACTTTTGTTCTGACTTACATTATCCAAGGAGATGAAGTAAGAAACTTGCCAAAGTTTCTAGACATCTGGGAATGCAAAGCATAACCACAACGAACTCCGTTTTGTCACTTTTTTTCAAACTTCGCAGGCCATTTTGACCATGTTCCCGAAGAGTTATCAAAAAACTAAGACACCTCGTAGTCTTTAGTTTTTGATGTAGAATCCAAATCTGAAGTCAAAATTTCAAAATTCGACAAAAATGCGGACAGACAGACTTCGCAAATTCAGTAACGACTCCTTTGTTGAAAAGTATAATGTAAATTGAGCTAAAACCTTGTAAGCGCATAAATTTGTAAATAAAGTACAACCACCTGTGATGTAATGCTATCTTAGAGACCAAGCGTACGTACCTAACCTCAACTTCTTCAGGCGACGCACTCTACACGAAAAAGACCCTTGGTTATACAAACTTGAAAATATAACATAATGATGGAAGGGGCTAGTGTTTTGTAAATGATAAAGCAGACATCAATAATTATTTAATATTTCTTATTACAACGTATTTTTCCATGGTCGACTAGACCATGTGTCTAATGATGATGATAATGAGTACAGAATGTTAAAAATTCTTAACTATGAAGGCGAAAATAGGATGTGAAACATCGATATTACAAAATTTTATTTCAAAATAATAGCAATTTTCAAAATTTAGAAAATGGGTATTTTTGACACTTTGACCCGCTCGTTCTCTGAATCTAGGTGGTAATTAATGAAACCCTCTTAGAAGGAGAAGTGCGAGCAGACATGTGTCGAACGCAATAGGTCCTGTTCGAAGGCAAGCAGTGAATCGAAGTTTGTATCTTCTAAATCACACTTGCTTCCCTTGACAACGCTGAAAAATAAATAAAAATAAACCGAATAAAAAAGGTTAGATTAAATCTTTTGTTAGGAAATGCTCTATAAAACAGCTAAGATGCATCTTTACTGTAGGATCGAAAATAAAAGAGTTATCTCGCCTCAAAGTTCTTCATCCCTTGTTTTTTTTTATTATTAATGTTAAGCTGAAAAGTTATCAATAAAAGTTGTAGATAATGTATTATCCACAAAGATGCTCTTTACAAACTTTTTGCTCGACAACAACCTCCAGTCCCGAAAACTCAGTTTTACACTTACCACCGACCCCCCTACGAAACCCAGAAAAAACAAATCGCTGCTTACCCAAGATGTACGGTTGCCCATTTCTTGAAGCCAGGTTAATTGTACTATCGGTGGCGGCCCGTTATAAGGAGCCAAGGAGCCAAGGCACCACCACAAAGACATTTTATTTTCCAATTTGAAAAAAATTATATACAGTTCACTTTAATAGAGCTGAAAGACCAAATGTTTACGAGGAGAGCACTGAGACGTTGATGGCGATTCACTCATACAACGTTTTTATATGATTCAATAGTGAATGAAATAAGTGTTGTCTGTCATTATAATGAGTTACAAAATATTTCGAGATGAATAAAACGTCCGAACTCTACAAAATGTAGCGTTAAACTGAATTTAAAACGTACAGGATGCGTCATCCAATATTTTCAATTATACAGTGACCCACGAGCCTACATTGGAATGTTAGACAGCTGCTATTCAAGGCCCTTACCGTTATTATTATGCAGAAGGGTCCTGTCCAAGGACAATTCAGACAGAAATAATGCAGGTATATATGCACGAACGATGTTTCTATGTGTAAATAGGTCTTATTATCTGTATACACCACTATACGTATAGTATAGGGGAGTATGCGCTTTCCTCCGAAACTTCTCAGCCCTATCTCTCAAAAACTATTGGTTCTACGTGAATTTTGTATAGGACCTTTTTTTGTGTAGATTTAGCTCATGAACAAATTTCATACAGATCAATAGTAACGTAAAACCAATAGTTTATGAGATATTTGAGAAAAACTGATTTTCGTGACCTTTGACCTTCTGTAGCTTCTGTAGCCGTCAAGTTGGCTTTATGGACTTTTGAGGGATTGTTTCTGACGCCGAAATAAAGAGAATCCCGAAGTTAAATCTTCAGTCGGATTTTTTTAGAGGTGAATGTATAAAGTGACTGGGCTAACATTGTCTAAATGTAAAGCTATGATTTGCCGTAACAAACTAATGCGTCATACAAACGTTCAACTTGATCTCGGAGTACAATTTTCAATCATGTTGACAGTTAGGTCACCTTAACAAAGAAATTACATCACCTTGATGTGAAATGAAAACAACATCCTACTGCATAAATTTGATATTTGGAACACACTAAATTAAAATTTTTCAGCACAATAGTTTACATGTTCACGTTGACTAGATTCTCAGAAAAGTAATAAAATGACATACTTACTTTAAATGATTTTATTTCGAGAAACCTAGTTTATTAATTTAAATTTAAAATTTCTATAGAAAAACATTTCTTTTTTTAAAATCAACAATAAAATTGAAATTTGTTCTTAATCCACATTTCTTAAAATATTAAAATCTGCAAAATGCATAAACTTAAAGGGTTGCAGTGGATATAATAATGATAGAATTAATGGGTTTTTAATAAATGATATAATTGTCTCATTTATAGTTAAACAATACTTGCATGAAAACAAAAAACAAAACTTTATTTAACTTTCTAATAATGGAAATTCCTTTCATATGATCGTTTTATAATAACAAGATGGATATACACTTTTTTGTTTTGTTTTACTGACAAACTTAAAACTAATGACTAATAAGGTTATCGACACACATAACATTGTAATTATCATAATTACTATAATTAATATATCACTTTTAAAAAAGTTCTTACACTAAAATGTCTGCTTATTCAATTCAGATTTAGCATCGAATCCTTATCAAACGCTTAGAGAAAGAGAATTTAATTACTAATTTCTGTATATGTATATCGTATTACATTGTTTTACACAAGTTTAATAAACCTAACACAGTTAATTAAATTCAATTGATTATATATATCATAACTTTATAGACAAAAGCTCACGCATAGAAGGAGAAACTTTAATTGGCACCGCTTGTATTCAATCTAGTTACATGTGTTTCGGTATAGGCTTGTTACATTCTGGCAATAATAATAACACAAATCTATATTGTATTTTCAATATTATTTATCTACCTACATACATGCTTATGCTTACATCCTACAAAGTAATTGTTGAAGTAAGTTCAATCTAATTAATTTAAAGGGCGTTACTAATATCTACAATATAAAGTGCTGATCTCTCACTACGAGAATGAATTCTATAAATATTTTACTTCTTAGATTTGTTGCTTATGGTAATTATTATTGCTGTTATTATGAGTAATAATTTCGCCATAAGCGGATAATTCTCATTTACTAATAAAATGAAGCTGTAAATCAAAAACTGCTATCAGTACAGTAAATTTCCATTATAAATACTAAGTAGGGCAATATACCAATCGATTACTAGCACCCAACATTTATCGTATCTCAAGTGCAATACTGCAAATTTAAATTCTTAGGAAAATCTATTTTTCGAACGACATAGCGTTAACGCCATTGGTGTATTAAATTTATTTCGTAATACTGTTGGTCTATTATTGCGGCTTCAAATGGTGGGGATAGAGAAATAGGTAGGTAATTGAATTGTAAATTTTTAATTGTCTGCCCTATTGGTGGTTATAATTGAATTATATTGTATGCAAGATAAGAATGCGGAAACTGAGAATTAATGAATAAATTTTTCTCTGTAATCTGGATTTTTGTTAACTGAAATAAAATGAAAGTTCTAATTGTTTGGAATTACTTAATGAAAAGGCGGCTACAAATCTGAAAATGAGCATAAACCGCTAAAAAGGATTACATTAAAAAAAATTGATTTTAAGCAAAACCTCTGTTGGTTTGTTGGGTTCATTTTCACCGTCACTATACATACCGGTAATGGCCAATGATTTTTTATTACTGAAAGACAACATGTAATTTAACATAACCAATGGAAAATACTGTAACAATTAAGAAATTAGTTAAAAGTATTTTGTAAAAATTCAAGTTTGGCATAAACATGCGCCCATTTGTTTGTATATGACACCCAAGAATAGACAATAGACAATCAACTTGATAACCAAGTCCAGCTGTTATGCGAATGGTGCCGCCGCGTCTTTGTAGTTTGAAAATTCTGTCAGAAGCAGGTGCGCAGGATCTCGTAGTAATAAGACATGGATAATTCTACTTTTAAATAAAGCATGGTAAGTCATAGGACATCCAATGATACTTCTTTTATGAGATTTCTCAAGATATAATTTTTAACAAACTGTTTGTCACGTACTTAACATGTTGAATTCAACCTAAGAACTTTCCTTCAGTGTGATTATCAAACATGCTTAGGATTCTCAAAGCAAATGTCATACGCTGACTTTGTTTTTATTTAATGCAAGTTTGTTTTTATCAAACCAAAATCTTGCTTGTTTGATAGCTTGTTCAGCTTTATTGTGAATCCCTAATGGATCAGTATCCGAGACAATCACAGTTACTGTTAATTTACAGTTTGGTATTATGTCATTAAAGCAGATCAAGAAAGAACAAGACCTAGCATAGCTCCCTCTGGTACTTCGTGTTCGATAGGTTATGGGGATGATTTAACATTGTTGAATTCAACTACTTGTAGTCTTCCTTTTTTCTCACCAAATTTGTATGATCGAAGTTTATAAATTAATATCTGATGGGTGACAATCAAAGTTTCCTGTTTAGTCACATAACGTAGCCATGCCATATTCCGAATTCTCAAAACAACTCAATGTGTACTCAACAAAGTCAAGGATTCATTTCTCAAACCAAACTGGTCATTTTGTTCGAGGTGACTAACTATACGATTCTCTGAGACTGTTTCAAAGATTTTTGAAAAAATAGGTATAAAGGGAAAGGGACGATAATCTGGCAATTGTCTTGGATTTCCCTTGTTAAAAATAAATATGACTCTTAAAATTCTCAATGAGTTTGAAAATTTTGCCTTGGCTATACAGAGTGTCTACTTAAGTTGGCAACATAAGGAAAACTTTTTAATTTTTAGTTTTAGTCTAAAACCTAACTTGAAGCAGTCAAACCGCAAAATGTATCAGTCATATACGAGGTTTGTCAATAAATATGAATTTGTTACAAGAGTTAAGTACTATTATTTTTGATAATATCGACAATTGTAATAACGAAAAGTTGTTCAGAATTAAAAACTATGTTCAAATATGCAATCATATCCATTTACACTAAAGTATAAGTTTCTTTACTTTTTCAAAACTTTTCTCTACAATAACAGGCATTTCTACCTATTTCATACTAAATACGTCTTACAAATTAATGTCTTGATGTTTACTTTTAAACATTTCTTATCAGAGCATCCTAGATTAACTGTATCAATGTGTACATTCAACCTTTCGATGTTACTGTAGAGCAAAGTTTCGAAAAAGTAAAAAACTCATACTTTAGTATAAATGGATATGATTGCATATTTGAACATGCTTTTTAATTCCGAACAACTTTTCATTATTACAATTTTCGATATTATCAAAAATAAAAGTACTTTATTCTTGTACCAAATTCATATTTATTGACAAACCTCGTATATGACCGATCAATTCTAAGGCTTAACTGCTTCAAGTTAGGTTTTAGATCGTGCAGAACTTTTTATGAGAATAGCTTTTTGTTCTAAAACTAAAAATAAAAAAGTTTTCCATATGTCGCCAACTTAACTACACACTCTGTATATACATTGATTAATTGCGTAATTGGTATGTAAATGATATCGGCTACATATTTGATTAAGTTTACAGGGAGAGGTAAATATCTTTGTTCTTGTAATACTGATTATGATCTTTTTGATTTCAGCTCGATTATCATTATTTCTAATCTTGGTTTCTTTTATTGCCTCTCTGTAATTAGTTTTACAGGGTGCTAAATGGATATATTATATATAAATCACTTAAAGACTCAATTTGTTAACGTATGCAAAATAATTCATCATTGAATCTATGGTTTTGCTCGTAGCAGGTCAGTTCATCGACAGACACTTCATCGACATAGACACTTCATCGACAGACACATCATCGACAACTATTTCATCGACATGGGCATTTTATCGACAGAGGTCAGTATACCTCACAACAGGCGGCGCTTTACGCCGCATTGAGCTCTGATGAGCGTCATAGGGAGAGTGACTTTCTCACAAGTGTTCAGTGTGACAATAACAAACGTCCATTTTTAATTTTCTAAATTGTGATTTGTGACCATCAAAATGCCACCGGAATATGTTACCAGCAGCGAGAACAAGCAGCAACTTTTAAAGAAGGGGTTCATTTATGACAAGGAAAGAACCCGAGAAGATAGAATCTATTGGAAATGTAAAAAATATTTCACTGGATTATGCCAAGGACGAGCTGTTACCAGAAATGGCGCCATTGTTCATGAAAACAGTAAGCACAACTATTTACCACGGGGAGGAAGAGTTGGAGCAGCAAAGGTCGTGACCATCGTCAGAGAAAAGGCATCGACTACAAATGACAATCCGCAGTAGATAATTGGCGAAGCTACTGGAAGAATTCCGGAATTGGTTCAAGCGGCTTTGCCATCAGTTCCAGCAATTCTGAAGACTACGCAACGAATTTGGAAAAGGACAAATCCTGCACTTAGCGAACTGGTCATCGATGGTCCTTATTTAAAGACATCTTCTGGGGAAGATTTCCTTCTTTTTGATAGTGGAGCAGGTGGCCCCAATCAAATCCTTTTTTCAACGGAAAGAAATCTTGAAGTCTTGTCTTCTTCTGATCATTGGTTCTGCGATGGCATCTTTAAGACAGCTCCTTCACTTTTCACGCAACCAATGACAATTCATGCAATTAAATTTGATGCAGTTATTCCTCTGGTGTACATTATTCTCCCAAACAAGACCAACACCACCTACAAGTGAGTTCTGGAGCAACTAAAATACTTGAAATCTGATCTAAAGTGAATAACAGTGACGACAGATTCTGAATCAGCGTTATATGGAGCCTTTGCTGAAATTTTCGATGGAATTGAACTTCATGATTGTTTCTTTCACTTCGGTCAATGTCTCTGGCGGCAGATTCAAAGATCTTTTGATCTACTGGCAAAGTATACTGATATTGGTGATCCAGACTTTGCTTTGAATGTTTGAAAGCTGATGTCTAAAAATTTGTTCCTCCTCAAGATGTTATATTCTTTGAAGATTTTATGGATTCACAGTTTTACCAGCAGCACGAAAAGATTATTCGCTCATTAATGAATTATTTTGAAGATAACTGGATCGGGCGCATACGAAGGCGCCTTGGCTGATCTTTCGAAGACGAACGATTATATCGAAGGTTGGCATAAGAAGTTTTCCTCCCTTGTTGGCTGTTACCACCTAAGCATTTAGAGTTTTATTGAAAAATTGAAGAAGTCACAAAATATTAAAGACCTTAACATCACTCAATTCTGATGGAATTTTCAGAATTGTGGAAAGGTATGGTCAAAATGATTTTGATTGGTATCTTCACGGACTTGTCCACCATTTCGATATTTAGAAGGATTAATTGTAGTTAATATTATTGTACCCTTATATTTAATCATATTTATAATTGACTGTTCATTTATATTTATAATTATAATATAGCCAAGGGGTGCTGGGAGCCAATTAAAGTTGGTGGCTTTTCACCCATCTTGTTCTATTATTATTTATAAAATGTCGATGAATTTCTCGTCAATGAAATCCGTGTCGATGGAGTGTCTTTGTGGATGAAATGATTGTCGATGAAGTGTCTCTCTATGAAATAGTTGTCGATGAAGTGTCATGGAAACATTTTTGCTAGATGTTCCAAAGTTATTTTTAGAACTGCTTTTTTCTGGAAAAATAATTTCAAGTGCATAAGTCAAAAATTAGGTAATATACTAAATTTCGTTTCAATATCAGTATTGGTGCCAATAAAAGTTTAGTCAGTTTGGTGTAGGATAGCGCTCACATGTTAAACGTCTGATAAAGCGCTCATTGATCGAAGAATCTGTGGTAGTTTTTGAAATACCCTTTATGCGGTTTATAATACAAAAATAATGCAGTTTAGCCATAGATACGTGCTTTTGCTTGGTATTGAAATAAAGTTGTATAAGTACAAAGATTAAAAAAATTAAAGTCTTAAGAATTATTTTGAAACCAGCATAGAGAACTTTATTTATACTCGTTGTTGTCGTTATATATATGTTACCGGCAAAGTATATAATTCAGGCATTCTATAGAAAACTTAGGTATTCAATAGAATGAATAACGATATCAGACAATGTATGAAATCTTTTTTAATTCAAATATTTTTATATACCTTACCTAGTCATTTTATAGAATGCCTGGGAATTCTATAGAATGCCTATAATACATCAGGAAAGGTATGAAATGAAAAATATAAATCAAACTCTAATTAAATTAAAAAAATATTTTGCTTAAGAAACTAAACAGGAACTTAACAAACATGAAACATGTATATCTTAAAAGTCTATGGGAACAGATTTTTGCAACTGCTTCTGAGATATCCTTGATCTGTTCCGGTAGATTGCAAAGTTGCAATTGAACGTAAGGTAATTGCATTATCAGGAACATCTTTAATGTCCAAGGATCCTTTCTGACAAACTGTAATCTGGAATCTAACAACTCTTTACTTAGTACCGAGCTGGTATAGTCTATCGTGTGTTTTATTTATGATAATAGCTAGAATACTTTGAGCATCACCACGTCCCCTATCAACTTCTGGCACTGAAATTCTTACAATTGTACAGACAGATGCCGATGGAAGTTTTTGTTACTATGTTTCAACATTCTTTCTGCTTTTTCTCGAGCATGTAAGACATAAAAACTGATCAATTACCCTCGTCATTATTTGATTTTTCTGGCACAGCACAGATGGAACGAATAGTTTGATTGCATCCTCTGCAAGTCTGAGTTTTACTTGTCTCTTTGAAACATCTACAACATAAAGCATTTGATGGGTTGTTAACTATATCTACAGTAGCTGAAAGTTGATCACGTGACTCGGGCGTTTTAGAGGTTATATCCTGAGCAGGTTCATTTTATGTATTACCTTGATTAGTATATTGATAATAACTCTTTCCAAATCTTCTTCACTCTCAATATTTTGCGCAACTCGATTTGGCAATGTAACGTCTACTTTTATCTTACGTCCAAAAAGAGCCTCGTAAGGTGTTTGTTTGATTCCAGAATGAAAAGCTCTATTTTTCATAAGCTGTACAAATTATAACCTTCATTCCAGTGTCCAGTATTCTCTTGGAGCAGTGTAGTCAACATATTTTCGATAACTTGGTTCGTTCTCTCACCTTGAATCTGACAATGCCTCGGCTTGTCATGCACAATAGTCAGTGAAGGTAAGTACTGCTTTAAGTTCTAAATAATCTGATAATAATATCTAATAAGACGTAAGCTACTTCTTCTGCCCGTTTCGGTTTAAGTCCTCGCAATACAACGAATTTAGTCAGGTGGTGTTGGTCAACCAGTACAAACATGTATTCACTGTCTGGGCGAGACTGAAAGTCGAGCAAGTCCACTTTCTGTTTATGTTGACACGGTTCACAAAGTTGGATGTATAGCTCTATATCATACCGAGTTACGTTTTTATATCGGTTTGGCAGTTTTTCAATCATGCGGTCTCTTCCCCCATGACCGACAGTAATATGAGCTTAATAGTTCACTATCAGAAACGTAGTCAAGTATGTTGCTCCCAGATTTTTTAACAGGAAATATAAGGTTGTTTTTTTGATCAGTTGTGAGATTATCATAACGTTTCGGTAACAAATAATTCTTCGGAACTTTTTTGATTTTGCACTATTAACATCATTAATTAACACTATATACTGCTCATCGTCAATATAAACACATTTCTTTGCATGTGGATTTCTTTTACTTATTAATTTGCGTAAAATCTATCTTTCATGAACAAGATTCTTGTTACGAGAGCAGCACGTGCGTCGCAAGCCAGCCAGCACGCAGTACTATTTCAAATATATCGTTGCGGTTATTTCATACCTTGCCGGTTATTAAATCGGCATTCTATATAACACCCAGGAAATGCACATAATGTGATTTATTTCATACAATGGTTGATGATTTTAGGAATTCTATACAATGTCGGATTTCATACTTTGTCGGTAACATATACAATATATAGTGTGTTACATTTAAAAAGACTTAGGTTACTTTTATAGAGCTAACGCAGTTTTAGTTGGAAACACATCGAATTGACAAAACAGTGTTTGTAATGGCAAGTTAGATGCCAGGCTCGAGAAGAGCTAATGGGTATATCAGGGGGAAAACAAAATTTTCTCTTTCACAAGGCAACAATAAACGCAGTGTTCGCAATGGCCTCGATCAACGGTTTCTGTAATTCCCCATTAATTCTTGTTTGTAAGAAAAACTATTAACATACATAGATTAACAGATTTTTGCTATTTAGTAAATCCCCTTTGCCCTATTACAATAATTATTCAAAACATTATTAGAAAAATGAAACCTTGGGGTTCTTAAAGATTCAGGGCGTTGACTATTTTTGCTCACCGAATAAGTTGCCCGTAAAAAATAACTTATTTCGTACGAAATTAATTCTGTCTGTTAACAAGAAAAGACAATTCAAAGCAAACGTTTCATTTCATACAAATTACATTTTCAAATAGTGAGAAGGCTTTCTAGAAGAAATGTAATACATCCCAGTAAAAAACTGCTTTAATTTAGAATTTAAGGCTACTAATCTTGAAAAGCATAATAATTCTACTTGTAACAAATTACTTACAAAAGAGCGGAGATATCCACGCTAAACTTAATAAGAACCATCTTTCTGCACATATATTACACTGTATTTTCAGCCGTTCCCGGCTTTATAGGCAATTGTCACATTATTAAATTTCTACAAGATACGCCAAAAGCAGTAGGGGTAGGAATGTGCATGTAAATAATCGGACTCTTAAATTTCTTTAAAGAAATGTTTTGTCTTCAATTAATTATAGCATTATAACCTTTTATTACTTTTAAAACAATTTACCTGCTTCCACTAAAGCAGTATTCTTTTTCTCTAGTGAATATTTTTGTTCTATCAACAACCTGCTATTTTTATCGTGTTTTCTAAATGCTCTGCTCCTTTTGCGTGACATCTTAGCATTATTCATTAAATGAACTAGACTATTACGATCATGCTATGCTAATAAATAAATTCTTACAACAATTCATTACCGTTTACTTACATGAATGTGAACTTGTTTTTATTTCGTACTTTGCATTTTCACAACAATATTGTATGATTATTTATTTATTACAGTTGTTTTAAGTAAATAATAAACCAAGTTTATTCGACTGTCATCTTGTGCACCACAGGATTGAAAAGCAGGCGGAAATAGTTTTTTTTGCAATTGTCACTTTCTAGATTTTTATGATTCTGGGCTATATAATCCCATTGAGACTCAATAGTTAGACATCTTACATGTCACGGACCTAGATTGTAAAAACAGTCCGAACCTTAATGCCTAAAATTGAGGAATTCTAGTACAGGAGCTGTATTTGGCAACCCTCTGCTGTGAGTTTGGATCCATAATTGTGTATCTGGGGTAGGTAAGATAAGAGTTATTAAAAAATACCAAAACGCCATTTACTTGTAGTACTCCGTGTACACTCTCTATCAAAATATTTTTTTTGAGTAGCGGTGCTAGAAGAGCCTCTAAATCTAGAATACTTAGAATGCTATGGGACATAACCTTAGGTAAGAGACCGACGACGGTTGAAAACAATTTCTAAAACTGTCCAAATCACTATATTAGCGGTCACTATCTATGGAACCGCGCTTCAGTTCACTAACAGGTAGTCTACGGATTACTCAATAAAATGAAACAATAAATAAAAACTACGCACAACATCGTATTAATACAGAACTTTTCTGATATAACAATTAATGTAGGATAGAGAATGGGCTTTAATCAGATTTGGTCGTGGAGGAGGACAAACAAAACTCTCTATGTTTGTTTCCTGAAACGGCAGAAAAGTAGTCTGCACGCCGGTAGCGGTAGAGCTGTTTTTCTTTGTTTTTCTGTATGAATATATAAAACAAGTCAACATTATGAATGTTTTAACATTTATAGCACCCTTAAATATCAGTGGATAGCTCAGTCAATTGACTACAAAAAAGTTTAAGGATGTTACTCTAGAAACAAACCGTTTTCAAAATCAAAGATGTAAAAAACCAAAAGTAGTTCAGAAATGCTCTTTGTATAGAAACAAATGACCACGGGCGGGCGAAGTACATATCATTAATTACGTTTAAGGTTCTATCCAAGTTACAATAAATTAATCACGGGAATTTGACAATTCTTGGTCTGATAATGGAGAGGAGGCAAACCTGTTACTCCTTCTGAAGCACTTACTTATCCAATCGAGTTGGAATTTGAATTATCTTTTGCTTTTTAAAAGAATTTCTATATTTCAGGAACGACTAGTTCCAGCAAGGTGGGGCTTTTGGCTGACGTGGGCAATAGGAAGAGTAGGGCGAAACCAGACGACGTAGGCCAAGCCTGGTTTGTATTTTAGTCTCTTCAACAAGTCAACGGAGAGCGAAACTTAATTTTAGATCGCGAAAGGTGTTCAGCCCAAACAGTGTTTGTATTTAACTTTATTAAGAAGGTTAACAGAGAGCGAAACCTGACTTGGGACTACAGAAGTTGGGTTGTGCAAGAGCGTAGTCCAAGTTGTTTTCGTATTTAGGTCTTTTAAGATGTTTAATAGAGAGCAAAGTCTGACTTTTAGTTACGCAAGGTAGCCCGAACCGTGTTCGTATTGAAGTCTTTGAAGAAGGTTAATGGAGGGTGCAGCCCGACTTTGAGCCACATAAGATGGTCTGTGTGAAAGCATAGCCCAATCCGTGTTTGCATTTAACTTTTTCAAAAAGGTTAATGGAGGATGAAGCCCAACCTTGGTTTACCGAAAGTGGTCAGTGCGAGAGCGAAGTCCAAGCTGTGTTCAGACTTAGCTTTATTAAAAAGGTCAATAGAGGGCGACTCTCGATCCGTTTCCGCATAATGGTGAGCTCGACTGGTGGTCGTCTTAGGCGGCCACACCTATTTCTGCTTCAAGAGGTTTAAAAGAAGAAGAGCCCTATAACGCAACAAAATTTAGCCGAAGGATTGGTCTCCGACAGGAGTTATAACTGAGCAGAGATATAAAAAAAAGTAAACTTAAACAAAACCGCTCCCCTTGAAAACAATTTGTTTATTTCTTATTTTATGGGAACGGCACCACCTGTACACCTACACGCCGCACTTTGGAAAAGAATAGGCTAAGCGGGTCATTGCATCATTTTTAAAATCTATTTAAATTTAGTAGAAAAAGTTTCTGTTGAGCTTTTCTGACAGGATGCTTTTTCTCGAGTAAAATATAATTTTTAGAGATCTTGTAGACTTTTGAAAGTTCTTATTTCTTTCATATCCTGGAAATAACGTATAATGTTAACGAGTTTTTCGTAAATATTTTACTGTCTTATTTTAAAAATTTTTATACTTGATACAGTCTTTTTAAGTAGCGGCCTATCAGACGCTTCAAACCAACCGAATCTTTGGAGTTAGTTCAGTTTTTCAAATCCATCCTAATTTAACATCGGCGATAAGACCCATTGGCCACTGTACTAATCTTCCAGTTCCTGTGCCACCAGAAACATTTAGATGAAGAAAATTTCGACATTGTTTCTACTTAGCAATGATCCAGAGTTTATTCCTCCAGATCCCACTGAGCCACGTTTGATTACACAGGCACAACTAAACGATTTAGTGCTTGATTTAAACTTAAGCAAAAGCAAAGCCGTGTTGCTTGGCTCCCGATTGAAAAGTTGGAATTTATTGGAACACAGTACCAAAATTTAGTCATTTCCGTAACCGCGAAAAGAAGTTTTCTGAGTTTTATTCTATGGACGACAATCTTACCTACTGCAGTGATGTTGACGGTTTGATGGAAACCCTTGGACGTAAACACAAACCAGAAGAATGGCAACTGTTCATTGATGCATCTAAATTTAGTTTGAAAGCAGTTCTATTGCACAATGGCAATGCATTGCCTTTAGTTCCCATTGCATATTCAGTTCACTTAAAGAAATGTTATGAAACTATGAAATGCCTTTTAACGAGCGTAGACTATAAACAATACGAGTGGAATATCTGTGAAGATTTGAAAGTTATAGCAACTGGGATTTACAAAATACAGTTGCTTTTTGGGCGAGTGGGACAGTCGTGCTAAATCGCAGCATGATATTGTGAAAAATTGGCCAAGTAGGCAGATAGTTGTGGGAGAAAAAAATATTTTACATGAAAGCCTTGGGGATGGAAACAATATCTATTTGTCCCCTTTGCATATAAAGTTATGGCTGATAAAGAATTTTGTAAAAGGTATGGACCGTGGCGGAAGAGGTTTTCAGTACATCAAAGAAAAATTTCTAAAAATCAGCCAAGCTAAGATAAAGGAGGGCATATTTGTGGGTCCCCAAATTCGGCAATTAACGAATGACACCGGTTTCGATGGGGTTCTACAAGGAAAAGAAAAGGTGGCGTGAAATTGTTTCAAATCTGTCGTAAAGGGCTTTCTGGGCAACAACAAAGCAGAAAATTTCAAAAACCTCGTTGACGAAATGTTGACAGCTTACCGTAAAATGGGATGTAATATTTCGCTAAAGATGCATTATTTACATTCTTACATTGTTAAAAATTATTCTAAGTCTGTTACCAATAAAATCTATTGCAATGAGAGATTTCCACACTCCAAGGACAAGAATGCATACTTTGTGAAGTTTGGTCACGAGATTGAACGGCCGTAACTTTATCGTCGTTTAGTCTGATGACATTTTTACTGATTTAACTTTGTTTGAGGAAATCAAAGAATGAAACATTTTTAGTTTGAACCATTGTAGAATATTCGAGTTAACTAGAAACACAAAACTGCTCTTTTGTATCAAAGACAATTCAAAAGAACGACTCGCTTAATAGAATTAATAAGTAGCTTAAATGGGACGATGCAGAAGATTATACAGATTGTGACTTTTAACTCGAGACTTTATTAAGCTGCAGTTGTTCTCACCCTTTCGAATAAATGGCGTCCTACATAGGATGTAAATATTTACATATGTACTACATAAAAGCTTTTAATTTTACATCTTGTACTTCAATTTAAACAAAAACCATTTATCCTTAGTAGCTTTTAGTCTTGTTTAGCATCACGTACTTTCTATTAAGATAAAACAAACAATGGAATGTTTTAATTAAACAAATTGTTTTCTTGAATACGTTACGCTATAATGAAAAAATGGAAAACAAATATTAACCTTTTGTTTTACACATATTCAACGAAAAAACGTAATTCACAACAAATAAACGTAAGAACCTGACATAAATTAGGAAAATTCTACGAGAGGATCCCATTTTCTTTGCCTTAACATTATCGCTTTCCAAACAAATTCCAAATTATCTAATAAATTTAAATCTAGTGGAATCCAGACAAGATTACAATTCAAACAACTTCGTTTGACGTTACATATGAAATGAGACAGCGAGACGCCGCAGAACTTTACGTTTTTGAAATAATAAAATCCGTTCTACGAATCTCGAATTATATATCTGTGTCAATGATACTTTATCGCTTGATTTTATAGATTTTTACGTAAGACACTGTAATTCATGATGATAATTTTTTTCTGCAATTTCGGAAGAAGCGAAATGCGACTTTAGTGTGACTCGAACTTGACCCTTTATCTTTATACAGATTTATGGAAAAATACGGGATTGTTGCCACATTGCATTGTTAATACATACAGAAAATGTTTGTTGTTTTATAATGAAAGAAATCGTTGTTTTAGAGTTCAATTTTATAAATGTAAAAGATAAAATTATGTTACGGGGGGCCCACAATGGTCTAAATCCAGATGCGGTTGTTAATTTCCCTAGAATTGGAAACAATAATTGGTCACGTGCGTCGATTTGATAGGGAAATGTGCAAAAGCATTTGTCGCGATTCTTGGGAGGAAGGGGGGCTCTTCTCGCACCTGTACGAGAGGGGGATACATATATAATCCCGTATATTCAACAAAAATTAATACTTGCCTATCGGTGATGCCTTCGACACACCTAAATCGTAAAACAATAAGTATCATCAGACGTGCATGGTGATTTTTTGTTCTTCGTAACAGAAGTGATTTGAATTGGAAATTTGGCGCATCTCTGTCAGGTACTCTATCAATCCCATTAAAAGCGGTCGAATTTCACATAGTGTTCGCATATTTTGTACTTTTCCATTCTTTTAAATTCAGGGGCACGTCTCATTATGGTGCCGTTCTATTCCAGATTGTTGCGAAATCGGATTAGAAAAGAAGTCGAAGTCGCCTTCTCAGAGTTAGACTCGGTCAGTATCTGAAGCAAAGTGGAAGTGGTAACCTTGGATGACTTAATTATTGTTTATACTTTTATTTGTTATTAACAAATATCATTATTTCGCGCCAGAATTGAAATGATAATAATATTCGCGCTAGTTTTGGTGACTACTGTCCAATCTTATCCTGCAGGACAAATTCTTTACTCCAAAGACCTCAGCAACAGTGTTGATGAAGTTTACGGTTCTTATTTCACGCTTTCCGTAAGTATTTTGTTTTTTTTTCTGTATTGATAATTTTTTTCCCAACTCATTCCCTACCACACCATAAGTTGTTTTATCAGAAAATTTTATTTCATATATAATCTAAGCATTCTGCGATAATTGAGATAATTAATTAGTTTTTCAAAAAACTCTATCAAGAAATTAATAAATTACACACATGTTTTGTTCTATTTTTAAGTTTTTTATTTCGTTTGTTATTTTGTTGGACATTTAAACTAGTTTTTTTATCAAAAATTGTAAAAGTAATGCAATTTCGTTGTTTTTGTTTTGGTTTTGTTTTATTTTTTGTTTTTTAATAATTAAATTAATGTTTTGCAAACATCTAACTAAGTAAACACACTTTAAACTTGTACGTCAATTTTATTCTTGACATTTTTTTTTGTTACCAATAGATAATTATGTTGTACTAAATGAGAAACAGTTTTAATTGTGTAACATTCTTCTCAAGAGCTGAAGATCTAGATAGATTTAGAAATTCTCTTGTTTTTTTAGACTATAGCTACGTTGAAGGATAGTTACACATTATTCATTTGTTTTGTTTCAGTTTTTATGTTTATCTTGAAGAACTGTTAATCTGATACAAACAGTAGATAAAAAAGACAGGACTCCTAAGCATTGTTATAAAAATTATTAATTCACCAAAACGCGCTACCGTAGGTCATCTACTATATTATTAAGTGATAAACACAACTCAACTAGTCCACAGATATTCCATTCATGATTTATGGGTGAGGATATCTTGCGCGCCAAAATAACTCATTCGGTTCGATAGCCTCTAAAAATCTTTTTTTAAATGATGCGTTAAGCGGTAACTAGAATTTTGTTAAATTTAAAGAGAGTACATAATACATAACAGAAACCGAAACCCTACCCCAAAATTTTTATTTTATCAGTTATCACATACTCTAAATTTACTCAAGACTATGAATTACACGTTAGTTTAGGGTGTTAATGCACTTTTATATACAGAAATACTACTGTACATACCTTTTTGCCAATATAATTTTTGATTTATAAGCCACTACACGCAGGTTTTCTGGCGTCTTGGTTTTTTACTTCTATTGTGTCCTTGAATGAAAAAACATGTTGAATATTGTAATTGATCTGATAATGTATTTTTCTATTTTTCATCTAATCTTCGAGATCGAGAAAGTTGGTTAGTCTCGTACCCAATCCGACTATCTACAGGTTTAATTTTTCACTATAAGCCACATAAAGTAAATACGTATTCATCTGGTCTTGCCCTGACAAATAATCGTACCAAGTGGTTGATGTAAAATGATGATAAAATGTATTGGAAAAACAAATACGGGCTAATTGAACTAAAATAACATATTTATGGAATGGCAGGGAAGCAAGATCTCTTACAACAAATTGATTTCCAGATGAAGCGAATTGTTTCTAACTTAATCGACTTTTAATATTTTATAGTTTGCTAGATCTCTTTGGTAAAGATAATTTTAGAAATTCTGGGAGTAGCTAGGTACCGTAGGTAGCATTAATCTATGTTAATTTACTTAATAAATGATCAATCAACGAATCAACTGAGAGAAAAAAAATTGTTAGAATAGCAATTGACCAGAAGTGATCGAAAATCAGTTAATCGAAAAGCAATATATCAAGAACATATCGAAATACACCGAAAACATTCTACTGCAAATAACCATAGTTCTTATGACAATCAACATCAATTGCTGATGGTAACTTCCTGTCCATCAGCTACTTCAAAGAAGCTTGGATAAACGGCCTTGTGGGGAGACACAGAAAACTGAAAAACAGTAAAATTCAACGTTAACCTATGGTATCTATATTACTCTGTAATGAGTAACAAGTAACAATGTGGAAGGGTAGCACAGGATTTTTGAGAATCTTCTGGTTAATAAGTATACCAAGTAAGTATTCCGCAAGCTATTCATGATTTAAAACATTTTCTCCAGAGCTGAAAATCACATCAGTGAAGTTTCTTACGTGCAAGCTAAAAAATACAGCGATGCAAATAACAGCCTGATGTTTATTGTTAAAACATACAACAAGACGAAGCCACCAACATATCTGTAAGAAATGGTCACCATCTTAGATGTTAACACGTAAAGCATTTTATAGTCATGTAAATTGTTGGCAGTTCCCTAATAAAAATTTTGATGATTTAGTTTGATCAAATGGTAATTTGATCAACTATGCTTTCGATTAATTGATTTACAATCAGTTGGTTTCTGACAATTGTTTTGGCCATTTGGCAACATTTATAAAACTTGGCACTCTCGGTACTAATCTATAATCAGCTAACCTTTTTTCTGATCCCGATGTTTTTCAGTTCTTACCTTTAGTGACCATCTAAGAAAGGGTATAATACCCATACCCAATTACCCAATATTCAAATTAGAGAAAAAGTACGAACTAATCTTAGGCGTTGCCTTTATGACTGCTGACATTCTTCAGACTTTCGTAAATAGGCTTTTCCATATATGCTTAGTTTGATTTCAAAGTGCAACTCGGATTTATACCCTTTGACATGTAAAATTCTTAAAAGACATTTTTCTCAAACGTCTGCTTTGAAGTTTAATCTCATTGAAATTAGGATTTCGTTCGTAACTAAAAATGAGTACCTAACCAAGACTAGCAATTGATGTTGTAAGCATAACGATCTGCATGTTATAGAACGTGTTGCAAAAGTCTTTGTTTAATTTTTTCAGATATTACAGTCCAATCTTGATAACTCGAAGGTAAAGAACACGGCGAGTAATCAAAGCTTCAACTATAAAGGCAATCTTACTTCGGTGATTTGCAATAAGTTTGAGTTGGGGTTATCGGTGGCTTTGAGTTAGCGAGGTTCGACTGTACGTACTAAATAAATTCCTCTGGATACATAAAAAAGACTTGAAGATAGTAATCGAAAAATAAATGTAGAAAGAGAATTGGACTGCTCGAAATAGCATTTAACAGTTTTAGAAGTCCATATGCTTTCGGTTATTCTAGGATCTGGATTGTAAACTAGCAAAATGAATAAACTTAACTATTTGTTATCATTTTAATAATCAACTAATAAATGGTCGAAAACTAATTAATATCAAAACTCAGAGGTATACTTTGGATTGGGCTGTGCTGTACAGTGAACTGGTCAATGTATCTATGTATATAATGTTTAACGTTTTTGTCTACAAAGTTATACCGTCAATTACTCTTACTTATGTCAGTATAATAATTCTTAAAGGTATTAGAACCAAAAACAAAAAATAGGTTTTCCAATTTAAATGGTTTAGTGGGTGTGATCAGATCAACAACTAGCCTATCTGTTCTGTAAGCCCAAATTATCTAATTGTCTGATTTTACAAAAATAATGTATGATTTAAAAGATTACAGTTCTTAGAAGATCATTAATGGATCCTCCATCTGTCCCATTCAGAATTGAATATTTCATATGCCATTCGTTAGTGCTGCTAGAGAGTAGTTATTACCCAAAAGGCTTAAGGGTTCCAGCTTGCGGTGGTCGATATAAGCCAGTTGGAGTTATGAATTTCTAGCCAAATCGGGTGGGTCAAGGAACATAAAAATTAAACTCTCGGGCGTGGTTGACATGTTGCAAGCTTTAGTCACATCTATGGTATTTATTCCGAGATGATTCTTCCATTTTTGTACTAATTATAAATTTTCATATACCCTACCTCCCCAAAAATTCTCAAATTAAGCACACAAGAACAGCTTGATTACGTATGGTTCTGAGTAGTTTATCGTAATCCCCTGGTATGGGAGACTTCAACTTATGTCTTTCATTTCCCAGACACGTCTGAAGCCTGAGATATAAATGTTTGAATTTTACGAATTTTTTTCCCAAAAATACAACTTTGGGTGGCGTATCTCGACCACCGTAAGGTGGAACTCTAAAACCTTTTGGGCAATAATTATTCTCCAGCTGCATTAACGAATGGCATATGAAACATTAAATTCTGGGTGGGACAGGTAGAGGCCTATTCCTCGTTAGAAATGTCAAAGTATCAATTTGACAGCAAAACAATAATGATGGTATTATCTAATTCATGAATTTTTCTTTCACAGACAACCTAGAACTAAAACTTTTTAAACCATTCGTTATATTCCATTTTGTCTCATGATTCACTTTGACCACTAATTTGCTCGATATCATATTGTTTAGTAGCAAATCGTTTAATAACTTAATCTCAGTGTATGTCTGGCCAAAAAACAAAGGTCGAAATAGTGATTTTCTTTGACGTTATTTCGAAAGTAAATGAAGGTAAGCAGATTTTTTGTGGATTATTAACTGATTTTTAGTCTTTAAAGTCTCTTGTATTTTCTATCTATTCTGCAAGATTATTATTGGGCAAACCAAGAAATTAATATAAAAATAAGAAAGATGAGTAAACTTCACTGCAGAGACTGTAATCAGGTAATATGTAGCGTTTAGGTTGACAGTAAATCTGAACATTTTGATATGGTTTTAAATTATTATCCTCGATAGGTTTCTGTTCTAACTGAAGGTTTTTTTATGGTTTTCCTTAGTGGTAAAAACAAATGCTGGAACAATATTTTTTATGAATCACTTGCCGCATCAAGATTTAGTATTGCTCAACATCAGAAACGTTTTCCTCAATCTTATAAAGAGGAACTGTACTTCACATTTGAGTCACAAATCCCATGGAGGTCACCGCCACTCTCACTTCAATACCACGCATTGCTGCTCTGCTGTCTGCGAGTTCACACTTAAAAATAGTTAAAATAACTAATGTTAAGATCTTCAGTTTTGCGCTTCAAATTTTACTTATTCTGATTCTGGACGAAGGGACGTATCCTCTTAAAAAGGCTTTTGGGAAGTTTGAGCTTGAGAAGAAAATTTGAAAGAAAGAAGTCTTATAAAAATTCATTTTAAAAATTACTATGATAATCTCATTAGAGCATTAGAATTAAGACAGCAAATGCAAACTGAGGAAAAGATTACGCTGCGTTGCGAAATCCCCCCAATAGAACAGGTATATTTGTGTTTGGAGACCTACAGGATCAGAATATTTTCTGAGAATCACCAGAATATTTTGGGGAGGTAATCACCA
>VTPC01089915.1:0-14964 GCA_011009095.1 Ignelater luminosus | reverse complement strand
AAACAAATTATTATGAGGTTAATAAAACATTAGTTGAAAAAAATCTGAAATCTAAATAAAGAAGAAGTTTCTTAAACCTGAAATTAAATCTGAAAAAGTTTCAACTGTTTAACAAACTGTTGGGTATGATAGAGGCGCCAAATATCTAGTAACACAAGGTAGTAAACATAATTGTAGCAGAATATACAAGAATAAATAATTACACAAATAATAACGAACATCTCTTCGCATTTATTGTTTATACAATCCTGAAAATGTAAATACCAGCTCTGTATACCAAATGTTAATGAAATAGATAATTACTAAACCATGAAATTGATTATTGTCGGTTTCATTTGAGTAGATAAATACTGTTTGAGTAGGAATTTAGATAGCTGTCGTTATGTTCTTGAAAAAAACATTATTAGGTAATGTAAACTTTGGAAACAAGATAGACAACAAGATTTGTTGTAATAATTTGGTGTATGCTAATTAGAGGCAAGAAAATGTTTATAAAAGCCTAGCGAAAATTGATGTTTACTTGTTCACAAATTTTTGTTTGTATGTTATGCGAATCTTTTATTTTAGAATTTAGTTTTTGTAAGTGGCATCTGCAACATTTTACTTACAATTAGTTAAATAACTATTATCTCTATAATTAAGATAACGCTATAATTCCAAAAATTAAAAAACATTTCAAGAAGTAAACAAATGTTATAAATTATTATGTTAAGCTTTGCAAAACCCGAGAAATCTTGCAAGGGCATTATTTTTTATTTACTTTTGTATTCCTACTCAGCATAAATTCAAGAAGAAATTATCATCCGTTAACTATAGCAAATATACTTTGATGATACTACCGTTTTCGACAAGCTTATATGCAAATCCATATATTTCTGAGGCCTATAGAATGCATAGAGTGACCTAACTTCAGGGTAAGCCGGGACCGCCTGATTGGTCAACTTGACAATTCTGACAATTTAAACCAATCACGCAATCCCGACCTACCTTGAATTTAGGTCACGGGTCGCCGCTGCGAGAAGCTGTCTAGGATTGTCTATTTGGTCAAAAGTGCGTGCACCGCAAGAATACAAAAAAAAGACATTTAACAATCATAAGAAGTACACCGATAGGAAAAACCGGTAAGCTAAAGTACTGTCATTCTTCGAGTTTCTTTCCTGAATTGAATTTAACCAGATTGAAGAAAATGAAAAAAGTTCAAAAGTCAATGTTTGGTATGAAATGGTCTCCTCAGGGAAATTCGTAGATAATTTTTCCGAGTTAGAAATTCGCACAACATTAAAAATTACATCGGAATAGCCTAAACACGGTGACTGCGAAAACGACAGTTATATGCTAGATCTGCTGTTCAGATTGTATCCATTGCAAAGTTTTAAGCATCTAAAAGTGCAATTAACAATTAAACCAGAACTGCAAACACTTGAGCACCATTGCTAAGACAAATACTAAAAAAAACTATTTTGAGTGATGGAAAAAATGTAACTAGAATGATCCTGATACTGACAACATAAACTTTCTACAAACTACAACTTTTCTAAAAAAGTAAATTTTATGTCAACTTTAACCTTTTATTTCATTCGATTTAACAACAGCAGATTTTGCTGTCTTTGTTTTGTACTTTAAGCCCTACCTAAAACAAGTAGAGCCTCTCCAAGCATTTCTTGGTGGCTACGGCGCTGTTTGTGAAGATAATATTTCACAGAGCAGCACCCAGTTAGCAGCTTCTGGGATGAAAAAAGGATGGCATTTCACATTATAAGAAACCACGCTAGACGTCTAGGTTCTAATTTATAGCGAGAAAAAGGTTGAAAATAGGATAATGTCAATCAGCCTTTAATCTAATCACTGCAAAGTAAAGAGATCTCTATGGTGTTGTGGTGTAAAAACTGAACCGCTACCAGTACGTCTTGCACTTACTCCAGTTTTATGCAACCTTTTCAAGGTGGTATCGTGGCTGATTATAGTTTTGGTAGCTTGCTGGAGGTCGTTCTTTAACAAATGGGCAGTGACAGACCTTCCACATTTAGTCGTAACGGTCAGATAATGGTGTTTGCGAGGTATGATTTTTTTACAACATTGTTTAAATCTTCGGCCATTACTTCCTGCAATTAGAAATTGTCACGATATTCTTTGTGGGTACCTCTGGGTAGTATGAAGTCTTGCAGCAACTTCTCGTTACGTATAGCCTTCTTTAAGCAAAGTCATTACTTTTGCTACATCTACTTTTTAAAGAAACCTTTAAATATTACCTACCATTTTGTTTTATTTCCGTGATCACTCTCGGATGCATTGTATAGTGCCTGAGAGATTGTAGCAGAGTTTTCCTTTGCTATGGATACCTGGAACCTAAGTCAGCAAATATCATCATCTACTCGTTTTTTCTTTTTGAATCGAGTACCAACTTACGGTTTTTTGTTCAAGTGTGATCCGAAATAATTTCTTTGAAGCATTTATCGAAGTTAAATCTGACTGGTGTTTTGTTCATGAATTTGGCCATAGATCATACAGTGGCCAAAAAGTATGAGGACAAATTTATACAGCGTGTTCAGAATGTTGAGATCACTGAAATTATATGTAACATGTGTATTACATTTTTGGATTGTATATGATAGAAGTAGTAAGAAAAGATCGATGTAATGATATTGACATATTGAACGAGATAGTTTTACATCTTAATTGCGTTATAGTTTATGTTTTTGCGTTTTAAAAAGTTTAATGTTTGTAATGTTTATAATAAAAGTTTAAGTTATATTGTGTTTTATGAAATAAATGTACAAAAAGTAACTTGCCGCAGCCTCACGCTGTTACAGAAAACTAAGTAGATCAAAAAAGTTCATAAAACCCATGTCCGAAAATACTTTATTAAAAGTTTGATACATTTTAATAATTAAACAAAAACTACCCGAAATCTCCTCGCTCGGTATTGATACAGGCTTTTGCCCGTCAAACGAATGACTACCAAACCCCTTTTAAGTGTTCCTGGCGTGTTGTAATTTTTTTCAAATGCATTTTAAATACGTTTTCACAGCTCTTCTTCGGTTTCTACCACTTATTATAACTTTTTAATAAAGCATTTTTGGACGTGGGTTCATAACACTTTTTTGATCTCTTTGGCTCCCTAAATATTCTGTACAAATTTGGATTATACGTTTCGTAGATCCTGTATTGAATCTCTTTTAGGGTTTTTAAGAATTGTGTAGTTAAGAACCAAAAACTGTAACTACCATAAGCACTTGCGATCGCATTCAGCAGCGTTCTTAGTTTTTATCTTTGCATTGCCCATAACTAAGACAAAACTGCAATAACTGATTTTTAAATGGCTAGTTAGGTTTTCTAGTTTGAAGGTTTCACTTAACTCTGGTCTAAAAGCACTGACAGCCATTTCCTTCTTTTACTTAAAGATACAGGAGAAGCATATTAAGTTGTGCTTTCACAGCTGCAGTTGGACAACTACGCATAGCATCTGTGATGCCAAGGCAAGCAAATCTCTAAGCTTTCAGTGCCGTAACTAAGTAGCACTGCTTCCCTATCGTTCATTGATTTTGCAAGTTGCAGCTGAATATTCTCCACTTCTGATTGTTCGCGTCATGCGTTCCCAAGTACCACCGAGGCGTTAGTTACAACAGGAGCACAGTTGTGCTTGTTCTTCTTTATATTTGATCACCACAGGTGACTATTGATTTGACTATTTCTAGGTTTTAGCTCCCCCAGTTTTACCAATAGACGTGTCAATAATACCCCATTAAGGTGGAGTATTCAGTTGAGCTTCTAATTCAATGTAACCCTTAAATAGTTATTTAACTGCTTTGTAAAAGTTAAGTTGTACACTACCTACTATGGAAACTCGAATGTTAACTTCCTTCTATTATTAAATAACCTAATTACGATTTTGTTTGAATTGATAGTAAGATGCATCGTGCATCAGGTATCAGATTTAGTTTTTTCTCAAGAGAAAGAGAGAAAGTTATGTTTTCCTCTTATGATGACCACCATAGTCAACAGAGCCTTGGGTCTCCAAGCCTTTATTAGTTAGTTGTGTTAAGACATCATCCACAACTAAAAACCTCTCCTTGAAAGCAGTCCTGTACGGTTGTACTAGCTATTATTAAATTCTGAATTGATTTATACGGATGTGTTTAGCTTCTCAATCTTGATTACAAGATTGTGTAAAGCTGTTTTTGTGAATCTACCACGCTATGAAGCGGTTGATCTACAAAACTTATTTTCTCCATTGTTTTTGAAAGAAAAGACAGTCAATCTGATGGCACGATATGACCTAAGATTCCAACTTCGTCCCTAGAGGTCGGTAGAGAGTCGTTATTTCGTATTTTTTACTCTGGGAGAAATGTTTCCTTGGTTTTATATTATGGAATATAGGATCTTGCCTATTATGTTTTACTTTTGGGTTCCTGAACAGTCTAACCCTTTTAAGTAGTTCAGCTACTTTTGAAATGTTAAAAAATGTTATTTTACCGAGAGACTTTTAGCTATCTAATTATTAGAATTGCTACAAACAGTTAATATAGTACATTTTTTAATGTTAAATGATAATGCTTTTGGATGAATTTCCAGATTAATTCCTGTTGAATAAACTAAGCAATTGTCGGCATATCTTGTGCTTTGACTTTGTAGTCATTCTAAGGCTTTAAGGTTCTCGGTATGTCAATTAAAGGTGTTATAATAAGTTGTCACATTCATTACAAGCACTATTCATAAACATTCTAATACTTAGAGGACGACGATTTATTAGAATTTTTAAGATTTTTATGTAAAGCCTCTCGAGCTATTGTTGGAATTTTAAAAAGTTCTGATTAAAACAAAGAATGGTAAGTCTCGCGATAGTTGTTTAAGATAATCGTACTACTCAGGTGCTAGAAATTTCTTAAGGAAGAATTCTTGAGGTGAGTACAAATAGTTGTCTTATTTATTGTGAATACATTTACTATCATTGACGCACAGAAACGTAAATGTTAAAACTTTTGACGGAAGCTATTTATAAATATTTCATATTCTGAACCTTCTTCGTAACTGTTTGGGTTATTTTATTTACGGAATCAAGTTATAAAATACTATATAAACGATTAAAAGACCAATTATCCTTATCCTAGGTCATAACTTCAAAATCCATTATGATAAAATAATTGTGAAAGATTAAGTAAATATAAAACGGAAACATTTCCATTGCAGCTATTTCAATTTTTCAAAGTAAAAGGAATATTACAAAAATTAAATGCAAACACACGTCATTGACTGATGTGCCGTTTCCGTTTTTATACTTATTGCGTGGCATAGTGGTCGATGTAAACAAATTACGAAGGTACATCGAACTTACATTTATTACCATACCTAGTAATTTTTTCTAAAAAAAGAACATAAGTAAGTATTGTATGCGGCATGTAGGGGTGGAAATCTGATAAGAATTCGTCAAGGTGGGCGATTTTAATAATACAGGCCTTCTTTGTGCTTTCTTTCATTGATTAATTTGTTTCCTTTTTTATACCTTTTTAAAAATTAATGTTGTTTTCAGAATTGCTTGGTAAATTTCTCGAATTCTCATTAAAGACACGCAAGCAGCATGTAAACATATGCAAGTTGTTCACATCCTTAATTTGTAAATACTGAGGTTTTGTTAGGTTTGGTTTTAATAATCATTTTGAAGTTTAGAAAAGTATTAGGTACACGTTGAATTCTACACGCAGACAAGATGATGGAAAGCAACAAATAAGGGTAATATTTGTTGCGTAATATGTTGTTTTTCATGTCGTTGTCTGAGACAGATATGAGATTATTTCCATTTATTTTTTGTTCTCCAGTTTTACCTTTCAACATTTTTGTTTTGTTAGAATCTTGGAAATTACCTACATGAACTAAATATTGCTCACCAGACCAGTAGTTTCATACACTGTATTCTATTAAAAAATCTGCAGTAATCTCGTAGTGGGTTTTTCAATTATTGCTATGTGATGCCATACTTTATCTGAGGAAATATTATAAGTAAATTATTATAAATTGTTAGCTTATCAGAAATCTCCAAGAATCTCTTTGATGTTCAACATAATTTTATATTGTATAAGAATATTTTATAAACACAAATGTGAAGGTCATGCTTGCAACTTGCATAATTGTCTAAATTATATTCATGCTCCTCATAAACTTGCAGATTTATGACAGAGTTGCAAGTGTATCCCGGCAAACAAAAGGTTTAGTTCCTACAAACGAGGTAGAAGTTTTTGCCATAGTCAAGTGATCTCACAGAAAAAAAAATTGTCTGCTATTTTACAGTTTGCATTTTCCTGTTCTTTGCGCTACACACCAATTCGACACAACAGCCTTTGTTACTTTCTTAACTGGATATACCAGTTTACAAAAACTAGAACAGCAATAAGTAAGCTGTGCAACATTGGCCAACAAGATTAACAGTCCCATTGGTTGTTCTTTGTTTGATCGGCACAAAATGACCATTACTAAAATGAATTGTCAGAGGATAGCATTGCCCTAGTCAGAATTGGGTCAAGCAAGCACTAGTCCAAACAGTTTCAAACAAGTTCGCTTATGTGAAACTCGATTACTGAAAACTCCACCAAAAAATCAAAATGTCATTATTGACATTTCGTAGACTTTTTGGTAGAATTTGGGCACCTAGACCTAGCGTAACCTTCTGGGTGTAGGTACTTAGTAATAGTCAGAAATCAAAAAGAAAGAAAAAGTAAGCACAAGCTCCGCTATTGAAAGTACAAAGACTTGCCTGCCTTGGTATCACAAGTGCTATGCGCACCTACCCAATTGCAGTTATGTAGGTACTATTCAATCTAGTTCTTTCAGAATTTTGAAACCAAAAAATCTAATTGGTCATTTAAAATTCATATATTCAGATTCAACTTTGATAAACACCTTAGATAATTATACTTGATCATGGATTATAGGAAGCTGTCAGTTGGTATAGACATCGATATAAAACAAAAGAGAAAATTGTTGCAGGTGTCTGCGAACCGAGGTAACAAATATCCAAAGCCATGGGAAACTCTTCTACAATTTTTCAGGTTAAGCCAATGCTCATAAAAAGGCATCCAAGGGAAACGCGCATAATATTTTTAAATAACCAAGCAGCTCTAAAAGAGCTAAATTTATTTATAGAAATTGAAGCTAATATCACAATATTTGCTAACTTTTGGCCAAAGCAAATAGAGTGACCTTATTGTGAGCATCAAGTCACAAGGGCATTGAAGGTTTAGCCAGAGATAAAACGCGGTAACTTTTTATTTGAAGCTTCACCAAAGCCATCGTAAGTGTTGCGTGATGCTGAAAAAGTACGATAATCACTCTTACCAACAGGTTGATAAGTCAACATGTCGGTTACTGTGTCCCCTTTCAACCAGCCTGTCTCCCTGCGATTATAGGTAGGAACTCAGGTGCACTCCTGCAAACTGTGAGTATTCTCCACTGGTCGAGTACTTGAGCCTGAGGTTCCTAAGACGACTGCCTGAGATTCCCCGGCTGACCGCAAAAAGAGCTTTACAGCTCGTAAAGCCTGTGCTTCCGTCCGTCGCAGCAAAGATAGCTTGAAAGTCTAAACGACTCAATAATGACCTAATTCAGCCTAACATATCTTAAAGATTTCTTTTATTGATCCAAAACGGGTTTTGTCAGTCTCAAAGCAGCCATCCGTTTTTCACTAGGTTTGCTATTTTGCTTCTTTGACCCGGGAGATGAGGTTTTTCAGCATACTAGCTCAAATATACAAGTGAAACCAAATGATGGGGTTATCCATCGATGCAGACCGTTTCGAGTAAGTGTCACAAATAAGGGTGTTATAAAACTTTCAAGATACATCACGTCGATTTCTTAAAATAGAATTACCGACAAACAATCGACGATAGGTCGAGCCGCACCCATATCAAACCCTGTTCTCTAACCTACACATCAAAAGAAGTCCCATGTCGATACCACTTTCCGCTCCCGAGGTACAACACAAAACGCTCTACTTTTGGTTTTCTGGTGATGAGGAGAGAAGAATCAAAGCAAAGCGGATTGTTCTTGCGCTCAGCTGCTAAGAAGGGTCGGTTCTATATAGGACTCGAATAAGAAGCAATTCAGACAATTTACCTTTTACCGGGAGGGGGATGCAAGGCCACTTTTGGGCCCAAGTGAGATCATATGGGCGAAAGCAATCAAAATCGGCCTGATGGTTTTCGAGATCTAGAAAACGAGTAAGCCAAAAACGCTATTTTTGGCCCTTTTACCCTCTGGTTCTCAGTTCCTATCGGTGATTGATAAAAACCACTACTACATCCGTTCGATTCCATTTGATCTGATCGAAATGCAAGCATGAATTTAAGTTTTCACAGCAAAGCATCGAATTCATTCCAAGAACAGCACAGATGACGATCCATAGTGTTACATTACTAAAAAGTGAGCTCTTCAATGGTATCATTATTTTGCTATAGAACAAAGAATTATGGCAAAAATTTGAAGATATTCGTGATGATAGCAAAGATTTGTCACAAGGTGATGAATAGAAGTAACCCTTTCAAAGGTTTGTAAACCGTTCAGTGACTTTAGAGAGAACGGAAAACTCTTCAAGTAAGTGTTCAAGTGTGTATTCATTTTGCAAATAAGTTGGTATTAAATAAACGATAAGAATAAAAACATTAAGTATGCATTTTTAAATTTTCTATGTATATATTGAGATTAATATGAATAACTTAAAAAAGACGTGGATTTTAAAAAGATTATAATCGCGTGACTGACAAACGTAATTGGTTAAATTAGGTGCAAACTTTCAGCCTTGTTTGAAAAAACCTTACCGAGATAGAGATATTTGCATAGGATCTCAGAGATCCCCTTTGATAAATGGTCCTAATCTGAAAGTTCAAGTTGGCTCGAGAAAATACAAAAATGCTGAAAGGATCAAATAAAATCTAATAAACGTCTTATCTTAAATTTCCATATTAACTAAAATGTTGGAATTTAAGTTTTGATAATATACTAAATAAGTTGCACTCTATATCAACTAAGTTTATCTTTTCTCTTATCTAGTTTGTTGCGTGTATTTACAGAAAAAAACAAAAATAGTAGAAAATAAATTCTTGGAAGACAAATAAAACAGGAAGTAGTGAATATTTTATATTCTGAAGAATATAATGCTAATTTTGATAACGTGTTTAGATAATATTGACTTTTTATTAGAATGGCCCATAAGTATGCAAGGTTACCTAGATAATAAAAGAATGTAAAGTTCATTTTTTAACATTTTTGTTTTTTTCCATTGTTCAAGACCCAAATTAAAAAATATTGATATATCAATTTCAATAAATTTTTGTCAATCAGTGTTATTGTAATATTCATTGTGTCTCACTTTCCATCTACACACTACGAATCCTTTTTGTTTATTACAAGATGAATTTCAAATTTTCTTCAGTTATACAACCTTTAAAAGATAATATTTTCTTATGGCAATTTTATCTCACACCACCAGCTCAAAAAGCAAACTAAATAGTAGGAATTTGAAAAGAATATCAATGAAAGCTATAGAGTAAATAATAGGAATTTCTGGGCAATACAAAGAACCAAACGAAAGAAAGTTCAGGAAGTAAAAGATAAAGATAATCAACTCAGAGGAGACACAAAGAAGATTTTAAGAAGAGAAGGAAAAAAGAAGAAAAAAAAGAGGAAAAATAAAAAGTGTATAGATAAAAAATAAGACTCCTTGTAAGTTGTGTGCAATAAAGCAGGACATAAATGCTACCACAAGCCAAAATATTCAGAGCGGTCTATGATGCTAATCTAGGCAGACTCGCATCATCAACAATGTTCAAGATTCTGGAAATTCTTGGCATTTTAGACAAAGTTTCGTTCGTTTTGTGAATATCTAACAGTTTCATCAAATTCGATTTATCACAGATTGATGTTTATTTTACAACAGTTGAAGCGGCATTTGCTTTAAAACTTAGATCTCATCACACACGATCTTTTATTTACAATAAAACAACAGACACAGAAATGCACGCGTTACGAATTATATTCTTTGATTTTTATCACAATCAGTTTTAATTCCCCAGTATAAAGCCTGATTAACTTTTCCTTTAACTAATTTTTCCATGTAAAGTTTGAATAATTCATACGTTAATTGCTTTTTCTTTTATCATTTTAATCTGGAAAAGTTATGTCCGTAAATTCTTCAAACGAAACAGTTTCAAACATTAAACTTTTTTCTTTGTTTGCTTTTTTTGTTATTCATTAGAAAACAAAGAAACCTCTAAACAACCAACTCTGATTTTAATCGTTCTAATGCATTTCAGTACAACTGTTATGATTTTAACAGGATTATTTAATTGGTTTCCCATTTAAGAATGTTATTTCTTTGGTAACAACGTTGCGTCTTTTATATGGCCACGCACAGCAATAAATTTTTGACGAGTTCTATCGATTTTCTTTTTCTGTATTATTAGATGATTGTCATCGCTCATCGTGATCTAGTTAACAATGGTTAGTTTACAAACGGACGTTCCATTTCCAACAAATACTGTAATTTCCGGCGATATTCCAAGCTCTAAATTTTTATATTTAATCGCGTTTGTTAACTTTAATTAATCATTGAATAATTCTAATTTAAAAAGTTTGAAGAAGCCTAAAATAACTTTATATAAAACATTGTGGCCGCATAATCCGCATTAGTGTTAATTATTATACAATTAGAGAAAGAAGACAAAATGTGCGGATTAATGAAGAGAAAGCGCTATATTTAGTAAGGCCCTTCCTTGATTCACCCTGACGACCATTGTAGTGGTTACTGCGTGTGATGCGGTGCCAGGGTGCGCAGGTCCGAGTACAGGTCGATAAAGGAACGCGGAATTCCAGTGTGCACGTGACGGCCTCCTAGTGCGGTGCCATGGCTACGGTGAGCAATGTTAAGTGGCGATGAGGGGGCGCGAAGGCTGCGGCGCGAGCACGGCTTCCAGCTGCCGTTGCACCCGCTGCAGGTTTCAGGGTGGCTGGCTCTAATCGCCCTCTCCGCGGGTGCATTTCTACTATTAATACCGGCCCTGCCGCTTTATCTGCAGCCCGCAGCCCTCGCCTCTTTGTCGACGTTGCTATTGCTACACCTCGCGGCAAATTTGAGCGCATCTTTGCTGGATCCCGTCGAACCGGCCCTTCGGAGGACAACTCCGACTCCTGTGCCGGAATTAGACCGTTCTAAACACGCTCACGTTATAGAAGACGGCATCTGTCATCTTTGTTGTATACAAATCTCCGGTCCGCGCACGAAACATTGCAGCGCGTGCAACAAGTGCGTGGCTCTCTTTGACCATCACTGCAAGTGGCTAAACCATTGCATAGGTGGTCGAAACTACGCACCCTTCCTTATGTGCGTTTCCACAGCAGTAGCCGCTGCTGTTCTCGTGGCGCTATTAGCTATCGCTGAACTTGTTTTGCATCACATTGACCCGTCTTGGTTATCTAGAACACCTTTTAACGAAAGTATTCCTTCTGAACAATCGTTACTTGCTCCAGCTAACGATGCTGCTTTTTTAACGGTGGTGGCTGCTTTGGGTATTCTCGCGGCTATAACAGCTGGACTGCTTCTTCATCTGTGCTTTTTCCATATGTACATTTCGTTTTTGGGCCTGACTACGTACGAATACATAAGACAGCAGCGACAGCAAGTTGCTGCACCCAATCAGTCAGGGACAACGGACAACCCACTTCATCGCTGCTCTTCTGTACGTCATCGACCGGTTAATTTGCATTGCGATAACCGCGCGGGGTCTCAAATTACGGCTGTGTTTACGTGTGCTGTGCTTGAGGAAACTTGTGCTGGTTGTACGGAACCTACACCAACACCACCTTCAACTCCAGAAGACTGTCGTACCTGTACCGTAGTTAACAACGCCGTAGGACCAGAAGCAAACCAGATGCAGCCTCAGTACCAACAACAACAACAACAACCACCTCAACGTAAATTTAAGCGTAGATGGAATTGCTGCATGTCAGTCCCAGATAGTCCAGAAGACCCCCATAGTCCTTCAGAACCCAGGTGCTTAATGAATTTATGTAAATATAAAGTACGAACTAAAAGTAATCATTCGTTACCCGCGATAGAAGCACGATCTCATAGAACTCATGGCCATTGGTCTAGTGCTAAAATAAGAGTGCTTTTTCGGGTGATAGGAAACTTAGGACATAACCGTAGACGAAACCAAGTGCCATCAACTAGAAACAATCAAGTGTCACCATTAAATTCTGAAGTTTCCAACCATCAAACCGTGCAGACGGTAAGCAATTTAATACCGGTTCCGTCCTATCCCAGTGAACATTCCGAAAGAAGAACTCTTAGCTTACCAGCATTACCACCTCCTCCTAGAAGAAGAATAGTAACCGAAACCGAACTGGCAGATGCCCTAAGCATCCTCCAACAACAACAGCAACAGAGGGCTGGCGGTCGCAGACCCTTGCCGCAATACCGTAGAAGAAGACGAAGTACCACTCACCGTCCCAAGACGCCCACCTTGTCGCCTATAAGAGAAAGTGGCTTATCTAATCCGGCTTCTCCGTCCCGCCAAAATTGTACGGTTGCCGCCATTCCTGGCTCGTGTACGCGTCCATTTTGAATTTTTCAAATTAATAACATCCTTTTATATTTTAAATTGAATAATGATTGAATGTATATTGTTTCCTGATTCTGATTATATATTAAGATAAAGCGTATATTATATATAAATGTTTTCAAGAAACATGATATTATTATAACGTATCGTTACTTATATTAAATTGTTATATTGTATTTTTTGTATTTTGTTTATTGCATCATAGGATCAACAATAAAAAGGCAGCAAGGGGCCTTTATTGGATTCGATTAAAACTATAGATAGCAGAAATTTTCAAATTCCTCCTGGATAATTCTGTGGAAAACAAACGATAATCACGCATTTATATTTAAATTAAAAACAAATGAAGGTACTGGACTATAGTAAATGTATAACCTCTAAATTATTAAAATGTAACAATGAAATCAGAAGTGCGCAATACGAATTTCGTATAAAATCATTATATTATTACCTTTTTTCACTTTTGTGTATTGACGTGACGCAATTACATAATTATCTTGTCATGGTTTCGTGTATAATTTATAAATGACAACATTAGAGCGTCTTTCATATTGCATGAATGTAAATACTTTTAATATGAGATAATCTTCTTTGTTCAAGTATAATAAGTTTTGATGGGTTGTTCATTAGGTAATTTTTAGAGAAACTTGAATAACAAGCTACTGTTATTTTTAATGTAAATTAGGCAAGATTTCTTTGGATGAGTTTTCATAGATACTTAAACGCAATATTAAGACAATTTTTTATTTAAAAAAGATTAATTCAAAATTATAATACAAGGGAGCTAACTTTGTAGTGATATCCATTAGGGTATACGCGTGTAATACAATACAGCAGCTCTTGGTATAGAGGTCAATCAATCAATAAGTTTTTTGAGAATGCAAACAAAACTACACTGTAAACAAGTATATTGTTTCAGTAGTACTTTCCTACAAATCCTTTACCGAAGTGGAACGTTAATAACAATAATACTGAAGGAAATCTATATTCTAATACACAAATATTTTTTTACCAATCACTTACAAGCAAGGTGTTCTTGTAAATGTAATCAAATAAATCAAATTGCGTATAAAATGAATTATGAGTAATGATTAACGGTAAAACCAATATTTTTTAAATATAAACAAATAAAATAAACAAAACTATGACATTTGACACTTCTAAAACTAAAATTAATGTTTGGAAAACTTTAGTTTCTCAATTTTTGAAACATGAATTATTACAAAGCCATCAAAAACATTTTTCTGTATTTTACTTGACTTTGCAATAAACAATTGAATACTGCTGAAACGGTCATTCTTACACTGTATTTTTCCTGTTTTGAATGTTTATTGAGAACCAAAAACTGAAAATACAATTTTAAAAGATACGCCCAATCAATATGCAAACAGTGCTTTTAAGACTTAAACTGGACAATCAGAAATGAAACTACACGATTAACTTCAGGGTAAATGTAATAATTGCATTAAAGTAACAGTTGTCACTTTAGTTCATAAAAAATGCCTGTTTCGCGTTCCAAACCTCTGCTTTATTTTGTTTCTCATAATTCCAAAATCTCAAAATTATATTTTTACAAAATATTATCAAATCAGGTACAAAAACTGAATCACAATAACATTAATTATATTTGTAAAAAAGAAAAAGAATAAATAATGATGTATTAAGGCGAGGTTATTCTTTCTAAATAATAAAACCAAACTTTCGAGTACATCAGGTTCTTTAATGTCTCAAGATTTTCATGAGATCTTTTTTCTTTTTCTATAAATTGGTGCTTTGCTGTATCGTACACAACTCTTGAATACTATCCAGTAATATTTCGTGACTTTCCATTAAAGAATGTCAACAAGAATAAATAAAAAAATTTTCTATAACAATTAAATATATACTCATACCTGAATTTCATTTGTTGTTCATTTCATGTCTTGAAAGATCTTTTCATCTGATAACGCATGCCCAAAAACGCACTGGATAAGTATAGTCTATAACGTCTTCGCTACGTGCTTGCTTACTATCAACATCACACTTGCATTCCTTAAGTTTCGTTACAGCAATATGCACTTGCAAGTTCGGTTTTATTAGGAGAAATAGCTCTTGGTTTTTGTGCATTTACATAATAGATACAACCCGGATGTTCAGGCACTGAAAATGTATTAATATCAGCAGACAAGAAGGTACCAAATATTTAAGGGGTTTTATTGTTATTTTTTGTTAAAAGAAAAGACTGTAGAGAAATTGGTACTTATGTTTTAATTTTTTTATAACTCGATAATGGCCATAAGAATTTCTAGTTCATTTGAATGTAAAAGAGTGGCAATATTTATAGGAATTGAAAGTGCATACTTATTAAAGTTTGTTGTAC
>VTPC01089884.1:372452-384550 GCA_011009095.1 Ignelater luminosus | reverse complement strand
TGTTGAAAAATAAAAAAGGTTTACCCCAAACAATTAAGTAGTTTTTATTTTTGCACGAACTTTTCGTATGTTTTTCATTAACAGTTTAAGAAACTAATTTGTAAAAGTTGAAAAATCTTCAACGCAGGTTCTAAAACCAATTGTGTTCAACTTGTGGGAAATCATTTCTGAGAATCATGATCTTCAATAAAATTATGCTTGATCATGCTCTTTTTTTGTTGCTTCTCTTGAAGCATCGCAAAAAATAGTTTGGGCTGCCTCTTAAATTTATCCTGTTTATTTTGTTAATGATTCCTGTAAGCACTTTTCTTCATTCCAAGTCTAAACATGAAGATGTTTGTACAGTCTAAACATTCATTCTCAATATCACATCTTTATGGTATTAATAATGAAATAATAAAAAAAAACTTCACTGTAAAATCTTTTAAAAATCTATTCTAAATCGTGAAATATTGGTTAAGATATCACATGTTCCTGATAATACACAACAACTGTAAGCCCAACCAAAGATGGTGTGTTCACTTTCTCGCTACATTGATTTACTTAAGAACGTTTCTTACTTCTTTCTGTGTCAATATTTCATTTTTTTAAAATGTAATTTAAGGTATTTCTCCCAGTGAATTCATTCAATCAAACATGAAAACATTAGTAGATTTCTTATTAATTTAAAGATTTCATTGAAAATCTTCAGATTCATTTTAACGTTTTGCAAGAAGGACTAAATGTATTTGAAATAATCAAATAAACCTTTTTGACGCGACGCGGCGTTACAAATCAATTTTAAAATATACAATAAAGCTATAAAAATAAAATTAAAGCAAAACAAGTGCGCTTCAAAATTGATGTGAATTGTCTGTAATTAAGGTAATTTGATTGAAACACCAATATTAAGCAATTTGCATAAAATTCGAGATTCAATAATAACAGATACCAACAGCTTTCAAGTTGTAAAATAAATGTTTACTACTAATTATAGCGACTTTAATTTAGAAAATATATTTAATTATGAAAAATGCTTTTTCATACTTTGCTAGGGAAATAAGTAAAATTTGTTTAACTCGTCAGCGTAATAAGAAAATTTGTGCGTTTGTTTATTTTTATGCCATACACCCGATAAACATCATAACTCGAAAAACAACTTCATAACGTTAAAAATGAATTACAAATTAAGAGTGGGATTTTGTTTTTAAATTTCTGAAAAATTGTCTAAACAAAGTTCCTTTGACACGGCACTTACACAACAGCGAGGTGATACATAATTTATTTCAATTACTTTTTCAGCTTGGTGGAATTTCTCAGTGCTGAAATCATTTGAGTCAAGTTAGGAAATTTAAAATTGTTGTATAAAACAATACGTTTGTCAAATACAAATTGCATATAAAATACAAAAGTAATTATTAAAACAAAAAGACGTAAGCTTTTTGCATTTGTTGGAAAATATTTTTTCGGGATAACTTCGCTTTTGTTCCTGGATGTCAATAAACTTGGCATATTAAAAAATTGAACGATTTTCTTTTGTTTGAAATGCAAAAGCTTTATACCACTCAAAATTTAGTTACTATCTGGAGAAATCAAACCGTAACAGGATATTGGATAATCTATTATAAATTTAGAAAATATTAGAAAATTAGGTTTCAAAGTTTTAATTGAAGTTGTTTGTGTGCTGCTATTCAACTTGACTCTAACCAACTTGACCCCGGAGCATTTAGATATTTAGACAATTTCGTATAAGCTAAATAGGAGTTAGAACAACTACATATTGATTTATGTAAAAAATGAAAAGAAAGCTTTACTACATGAATAGACACTCTATTTTAGTTAATTCTAATTTTCAGCTTTCTATTTTTAATTTTTAAATACAGCTGTACTTTGGAATGTTATACTGTGATATTACTATCAGTGCTCGTATTGCATATGTAATGCATGTCGATAATTTATTTAAATAACTTTACTTATAAAGCAAACATGTAATGCTGTCATAAATTCATAAAATTTAAATAAATTATTGACCTGGATTGCATATGCAATACGGGCACCGATTACTATGGTAATGTTTTAGGTAGCCTTAAAGATTTAGAATTTAATTAGAAGTATTTTCTTTTATAATTTATTTCGACCAAAAGTCTCAAACTAAAACTCGGGATATCTATTAAAGAGAATTTCAGGTAAGGTTGAAAAATAGTAAAAGTTAACGTAGCTAATAAAAATTGAAAAATAAATGACAAACAATAAAACTGAAACAAAGCAGATAATTGATTTTTACCGTTAAAAACAAGAGAGAATTGCATAATGTATAGTGCAAAACATACAAAATGTTTCACTTGCAAAGCAAGCCTTTAGTTTTAAGCTTTGGCTTGCATTTGAATGTCTAATAATTATTATGTAATAGCTATATCGGTTTTTCAGTTATAAACAGGGTGTTTTGGACGTTTGAATTAATACAAAAAATATATTGAGCACAAAAATTAACTACGACAAACTTAAGCTATCGGATTTCGTTATGTGGAGTTTCTTACGTGCTTTCAGAGTGTTTGGATGTTTTGAACCGTATACATGGACACTGAAAAAGTAATATTGCCTATTATATATAAAACATTGTTATTAAATTTTATTCATTTATGTAAGCTTAGTCCCAAAACGCGTAGGAGAGTTGCAAAAATTGGTTTCATTTTTAAACGGTTATAAAAAATCAAAAAATTCTTTTTAACAATGAAAATGTTTGTGAAGTTCTGAAATAGCGCTGAACCAGATCTCTCCCAGACAAATTTACTTACTGATCCTGGTCCAGTTTTTGCGAAATTGAGCCAGATGTTTTGCATGTAGATTACGCTTGATTAGTTCTGCCTTGACCATAGCCCAAAATCTCTCAATTAGTCTGATTTGTGGAGTTGCTGATGGATTGTCGATTCTTGCCACGAACTTGATTTTATGCTGATTCAGAAGACCCATGGTATCTCTAGCGTAGTGAGCAGGTGCTTTGTCAGGCCAGAACAAAATTTGTTTGTCGGTTTCTAGTGACTTTAACCAAGGGATCAAAACCGGTTTTAAGACTTTATCACGATAGCGCCTCTTTTCGATTCCATCACGACAGCTGCAGACAAATGTCCTTCAGATGAAACAGCCTGCCAAACGAGCGCTTTTTCGGATGCTTTGATTTTTGCCCGATTTTAGCTTCTATAGGGACTGGGCCACCTGGCAATTCAGTGTAGTATTGGTTTGCAGGCAACTCGCTTGAATCTAAGGTGACATAAGTTTCGTCATCTATGACCATCCAAAAGTTGCCTCCAGAAATAGTGGTAAAGCTTCCCGCAGTTGTTTTTTGCTTTTTCAAGCTCATCTGGACGGTTACTCGAGACCTCTGCTCTCTTGCGCCCCTTCAGGCCAATTTCCTTGCGAATTCGATCTACGGTTGACTTGCTGACCTTGAGCTTTTCGGCAGCAGCACGCACACTCAGGTCAGGCTGCTTCAAAAAGAGGAGGTCCACTTTGGAGGTCAAAGCGGGGGTCGTAACAGACTTTTCTCGGCGTGGTTTTTGCTTGTTGAGCTTCTTCGAAGGATGATGAACATAATCCATCACACGATAAATCCGGCTCTGGGGCACATTCAGCTTCGAGAACTTTTGAACTGTTGCTTTTGATCAAATTTACTGTCTTTGTAATAGAACTCGATGACTGAGTTCGGAATAGCTGGTTGGTTCTTCATTGTGATTGTTGGCAGATCACTTTAATTAACACTGACTGACTAACAGGTGACTAAAGAGTTGACATGTGTGTTTAGTTATTTAAAAAATGTCAACAGTCGCCATAGCAACCTTCTCAATTTTCTCCTAACCTTACATATAAATATCGTTCGACTGGACAATTCTTAGCTGTGTCATCTTTCAACCGACTTATTTAATTAATAACACTAACCTCATATAAAACTGAATAAACGCAAACCTTTGCAATGGCAGTTGATAGCTGCGGGAAACTCTATATTATATACCTTATGGTTGAGAATGATAAATTGTCACAAACAATAGTCATCCAATAATAAAAGATTACAATGTTGATCAAGCAGTATAAATATTACATTAAAATGTAAACTATTAAAGCACCTTTTGCTTTGAAGGACTAACTTTCACCACAGATAGTGTAGTAGCCAAAAAGTCTATAGAACAAATCCATGTCCTACCCTGACAATTAATATAGAACAACATCGATAGGTCTGAACAGCCGGCCATTTACTTTTTTACCAGAAATCAACTAGTGATTTAAAATCAAGGATCAAGGAACTAACTAACAGTTGATAACCAAGTTCTGTAACGTAAAAGAAAGTTTAGGCTCATATTCAAGAAGTTAGTTGGAAATTAAAAAACAGAGTTTATAACTTTTTTTAAATTTTAAGTCAACTATACGTTTATAAACAATTTAAATTCTAATACAAATAGAATAAAACCACATTCATTTATTTGCTAAACTGACAATATACCTTTTTTATTTTTATTTACAAAATGTTTCATTAATTGAATTAATAAAGTTCTACCTAACCTTACCATATGAATATTTTCCTTTTTCAATGAATCAAAGCGCGTTTGTTTTATTTTCTAATTTCCTCGAAATCATCTCCTAATTACCCTGTGATATTATTGAAGTTATTATTAGTTTTGAAACAATCTTCTACTACAAGTTAAACATAGCTCCTTAAGTTATAAAATAAAAATACAAAGAATAAGCATAAACAAGCAGTCCTGCTCCAGAAATGTATAGATTAATCCCAATACCTATACATTTGTTTTATAGACTATGAAAAAGCCTTTGGCCTGGTTAAACACACTGAACTGATCAGCTTGCTTAATAGTCAACAATTAGATTGCAGTGACACCACTTTAATTAAAAATTTATATTGGGAGCAAACAGAGTCAATTAAAATAGGAGAAAATGTAAGCAATAGTAGGGTCTCGCCAAAGATGTATACTTTCTTCTCTCCTTTTTAACTTCTATTTGGAGAAGGTTTTCCAGGATGCTCTTGAAGACATCAAAGAATGAATCAATGATACTGTGATTCTGGAAAACAGCTCAGAAAGAGCACAAAGGCTTATGGAAGCAATTACGAAGGAGAGTGACACTCTTGGTCTTAAAATTAACACCAAGAAGAACGCAATGGTGATAACTAAAACCTAAACATACAAGCCAACATCCATATTTATAATAAGCCGATCGAAGATGTTGCTAGATTCGAGTATCTAGATTCTTGGATACCAAAGAACCTTGACCCAAAAGTCCGAACTCGATTAGAGTATGCAAGATCCGCATTCCTTAAAATGACGAGCCTTTTTACTAATACAATCCTCTCACTGAAGATTCGATATTGCTTCGTAAAAACGTATATTTACTCAATCTTACTATATGGAATGGAAACGTAGACCATAGGTATGAGAGTAATGAAACGACTGAGAAACGATGTTACAGAGAATGGGAAGAGACAGGAAACTTCTAACAATTAAAGATTAAAGTTAGATAGAAAGACTGTTACAAATACAATACCCAGACAAATCCAGTTAGGCAAAACATCTAATAGAACATGAGAGCAATAACAAACTCAAACCAGACGTTATGGAAGCATTTGAAATTTACAAATACAAAATATCTCTGATGAATGAGCAGATTGATGTTATATCGAGATGCGTCAGGCAACTAAAATGAACTTAACATAGTAAACTTTCACAAAGTAAGTCAGAGTAAAATTATTTAATTCCTGTTCAGTTTTATTAAATCGTTTAATTCAGTTTTGTTTTTATTTTTGAAATTCTGGTCTAATTTGTAGTTCTCGATTAAAAAGATATCAAAACTAAATATTCTGAATTAAAACACCAGTTAGCTCATTTGGTCAGAAGAATGAATACGAACTAACATATGCCGAGTTGAAACCACTGAGATAGAAAAATACTGCAGGCAGTCCCCATTTCGTATGAATAGCAGAGGTGAGTTAAAAGCCTCTATAAAGGTATCAACCCAAAATGATAAATAAAAAAGAACGAAATAAACCCAGACGAATTATATTTCTCATATTTACGTTTTATCTGATTTTTATAATTTTTGTCAATGTACGGTCTTTTAACTACCTTAGCACGACTTTACTGAATGCCTATTTATGCTGATCAAGCGTACAATGAACTGGAGATAAATGCTGGTTATCGTTTCCCTTAAGAAGTAGAAATTTTACAAACACCCAGAATCGTGCCAAAATATAAAAATAAATTGTATTTTGAATCTATCATTAAACAAATTAGAAATTTCCACTCCATATAATTTTTAATGAAAATATAAATTTGCCCACATTTCATAAGCGTTAAATCTAGGTTCAAATTATACTATTGACCGACATTAGGTTGGTACACTTTATTAATACAAACAGAACGCTAAGTATTTCCTGTTTGAATTTAAATTCGTAAGATTAATAGAACTGCCAATCATGTAAGCAGTGTCAACTACAAGTGTGTTTGCCATTCTGTATTTAATAGATGAAGGACGCTTTCTGATTAGTGTTGCTGTCAGGTAAGAATGAATCAATCGAAGATATCAAAACATTTAGTTTCATTATTTGTTTTTATAATTCTGAGCAAAAAATATTTATACTCATACATTTTAATCAAATTGTAAGAATCAAAATGTCTAATTTGTTAGATTTCTTTGCTACTGCAATTAATTCAAAAATATCTCATAGTTAACAAAGTCATCCCTTAATTCACATTTTACGCTACAAATTCAGTAAGGATGAATCTTTAAAGCTACTACTAATTTGAGACAACTAGTTTCACGCTCTTGAATATTTTATTATTGTACTCCTGAAGACAAGTCTAATAATAAGAAAACAGTAAGAAGTAAGTGAGATAGTCTGAGATCTAAAATTAAAAAATGGTTTTTTACAGTACGGAATCTAATTTAGAAGTATATGAGATAGGCATATAAATATTTCTGTCAATAAAATGATGTGAATAAGAAACTTCTGCGTTATCTGTGTCATCTACTCATCAAAAGTTGATGTAAATTTAAATGTAAATGTAAAGGTGATGTAAAGCAGCTCTAAGGAAGATGGGTACTACAGTGAAAACTGTATCATGGTTTGATATAATCTATAATATAAATATTTATCATCCTTAAAGTAATGAATAAATTCGCAAGTAAGACAAAATTCAATATTTTAGTAACTCCTTAATTACAGAACGATTTTATAACAACTAAATATTCATATTATTTGTAATTACGGTTTATGGGATTTTACATAGATCAGTTTATTAGTAATTACTACAAATTTATATTATCATGGCAATATGGCAATCTTATGAATTACGTTGCACATTGCATGAGTATTGCATGTATTCTTGCCAGCAATTGTTTATCTTTATAGGTTTTTTGTTGAATGGTTAATTACAAGTATTTTGAAATTATAAAAAAAATTTATCTGCAGAAAAATTTTACGTTTTTTGAGTTTTACTTACAATAAATATTTAAATTATTCCATGCGCTTCTCATGCGTGTAGCTAAATTTGAATTTTTATTATTCTTTATTGTCGATGACGAAATTGATCCTTACCGTCCTTGTAAGCATATTTGACAGTTTCTTTATAATAAATCAGCAGGTACAGCTTCTGATTGCAGACAACTACTAAGTAGCATTGGTTATTCGACTTCAATTCTAAAGCTAATTCATATTTTTATGTCTTTGCGAACTTTGAATAAAACAACAAAATTGCTTCTGAAATAGTTCCTTTTAGAAAATCACGTATCATAGCTAAGAACTTCTTTGTTATGGTTCGCATTGATTAAAAAATATATTAATTCCAACGTAAAAATAGATTATCTTACTCGGATTAACTTTCTGGCTTCATTCATCAGAAAACTTTGCATGCATTAACTTACTAAATATTAGTTCTATAAATTAATGTTGAGAGTTCTACTTCTAAAAAAATTCAAATTTCACGTGGGATTCGAACCCACATCTCCGCCACACTTTTGATTGAATCCCACGCAAAATCTCAACTTTTTTTAAGTATAACATTAAATATTAATTCATAACACCAAATTTAGTAATTTATTATTGAAGAAGTTGAACACTCAAAATATTATTTATCATGAATCAATTTTGTTTGATATTTTATTAAAATCTATTTGTCTGTTTTTCTAGATCATGATGGAATTTAATAATACTGTAACGATTATGTCAGTTATATCGGTGGTCATGGCAACACTCAAATTACACATCTTATAACTTTATTTTGAACCGTCTTTTAGATTAGTTAATTTTTGCCCGACATAATATTTTAAGGAGATAGTAACTGTTAGTAAAGAAAAATTTTGTCGGCTTGAACTTACTCAACAAATCTGATCAAAAGGTCCAAATGTCCGTTCAGTTTTCTAGTGCACGTTAGAATAAAAGCAATTTGCAACCGAGAAAAAATTAAAAAATTTAAGAACGTTTATTTTACTTGCCATTTTTGCGTCGTGGATTTTCTTAGCAAAATACTTCATCATATCCTATAACACAGTTTTAGTTTCAAACCAATCGGCTGTAGCAGTCCACAGAAGAAAAATATCAAGAAAAGACTTTTTCCTTGTCTAACCCCGTATATATTGACCTTAAGTGATTAATACTTTGACTGAATTATAGGACAAACGCCAGCAATATTCGAACGGGAACAGACTTCAAATGCTTTCATTATACTTTTTTATTTTTCCTAGAGCCAAAAAAACACATCTTTACTAATAAATATTAATTTTTTTTATTTTAATTATTTTTGAAAATACCAAACTAAACAGAAATTCTATTAGCGCATTATCAAACATAGAGACCTAAAGTTTTAAACAAAATTTAAAAAAGTTTTATGAACTGAGTTCGAACAAAAAGTTTTAGTTACCAAATAGTTCTGATAATCCGAATTCGTGTAGTACGACCACGTTGCTTTACGTTTTTAAATCGAAATAGGAAGAATAACAAATTTAAGGAGATACATTTACAATTATTAATATTGCCAAATATACTAGTGTACATTCTAACCCAGCTGGGAATTATAAAGTGACCCTTAATTTTATGATCAAAGCATTCCGCTTTAGTGCTTTAGTAATTATCTAATTGCGTTACAAAAACTTCTTTAAAACATTACAAATATTTTATAATATGTACATTAGCAACTTAACAGTATTTCGTGTAATTTGCAATCGGGGAGAAGATCGTATTTATTTTGGCTTTAATAGCCTTGTATATATTTCATAAATACATAGATCTATGCGCAATAAACAAGAACGCTTTCATCTTACAATGGGCTCGTGTTCGCTGTGTTCTTGAAAAATTTAAAAATCGTGTGAATGAGAAATGAAAAAATAGAAGTTTACTTTTTAATTTAATCCATATTTTTCGTTAAAGGTGAGAATCACAACCCCACTTCGAATTTTCGCTCGGATTCGGGAGGGTAAGTGAATAAAACCGGGGCGGACCGAATCACAGCGAACTAGGTTAGGACGGGCTCCGCTGAATTTGTTAATATGACTTGTTTTAACCCATAGAGGAATTTTCAAGTATTCATATAAAAACCTTTTAAAGGTCCTGACAATTATATTTCCTTGCCTTTTTTATATTGAGTTGTGAATTTTCTATTTAAAATTAAAATACGTTTAATTGTAAAAAAATATATTTCATTAACTTGACGTACGTTAGCGTAAGGGTCGCACTAAACAAGAACAAACAGAAAATATAAAGCGTACTAGGATTTTACACATTTAGTGAACGTTTGTCTTTTGTTTACTTTCGGGGCATATGCCCGTCTTATACGAGACCCTCGATTTAAACCAGACTTTTCCTTCACACTAATGCCTTTGTTATTCAAATGTTACATTTAAGCTTAACGTGCAGAATTTTATAGTCACGCACTTATAAACAGGTATGAAATTTTAAAAATTGCTTTAATAAAAGTTTTCTTGAATCAGTTTAACTCGTAAAATAAGTATAACGTACAGTACTGTCTTTAACACGTGTCATCAAGTATTCTTCGCTATTAAATCCACAAGCTACACTATTTCAATTATTTCATGCGACGTATATACAGGGTGTACACCTGATGCTTTGTTTGAAAAATTCTTAGTAATAAGTCAACGGTTTATAAGACTCTGTGTCTTCAACTTTGACTGTCCCCTTTTGATGAGCATTTCGCTTATGAACATTTGTGACGTACACTAGACTTTTAGCAATATAAATTGAGTGATAAAAATTATTGTTAGTTTGTATAAAATGATAATATTAGAAAGAAACACAAAATCAGATAAAAAGAAGTCTGTCAAAATCTTCATACACCTTAAACCGAAAATAGGATCTAAATGCCCAGAAGACCTTTGCTTTTTCTCTTTTTCTCCATCCTCTTGTAAATATCCAGACTGACACTTTTCTTGTATGATGTGTCTTTTTAGAGCAAAGTCAGAATATGCAAAAGAAGCTAACTAAAAATTCGTTTGGAAAACAAATTCTTCATTGCCAAAAACGTAAACCAAGAACAATTCTCCGGACTCTGGAAGAAACTAGTAACCTCTGTTTGGAATCCTTTACTTAATAAAAAAGCTACTTACATTCTCTAAACATCGATACGTATTTAAAATCGTCAAATATCAGCTGACGGCAAATGCTGACATTGAACCATCTCTAAACAAAATCTAATAGTGCTCAATCGAGTATGCATTAACAATAGTGAGTTATGTCAGTAAGTTTGACTTTCCTGACAGTGTAGGTGGTGTCTTTCAATTGTTCATAGAAAAAATTCAAATTGATCTGTCATTTAGTTCACTTTTGATAACCGTTGATGCATTTGTATTTCGTGATTGTTCAATTATGGAGAAAAATGAAATTAGAGCTGTCATTAAATTTTTTTATTTGAAAGGCAGAGTTAAAGCCAGATTGGATTCTGTTCTTGGCGACTCTTCACCATCGTTTTTTACCGTAAGTTTTTGGATGTCTGAATTCAGACGTGGACGTACCTACACAATTGATGAACTTTGTTCAGGGCGCCCAAAATCTGCGATTACTTCAGAAATCATTGACAGGATCCATGATATGGTGTTAGACAATCGCAGAATAAAAGTTCGTAAAATAGTTGAGGCTGTGGGCATCTCGTATGAACCGGTTGTCAATATATTGCACCAACAGTTGGAATTAAAAAAACTTTCAGCAAGATGGGTACCACGTCTGCTTACTTCAGAACAAAACCGCATTCGTGCTCGAACTTCAGCTGAGTGTTTGCAGTTGTTTAGAGCAAATCCAGTTGATTTCATTAGGAGATTTGTGACTATTGACGAAACTTGGATTCGCCATTATATCCCAGAAACCTAACAAGAGTAAAAACAATGAGTTCGCCAGGGAGAATCCGTCTTGAAGAAGGCAAAAACAGTAAAACGTAATGTTTTCTATTTTTTGGGTTGCTAGGGGCATTTTATTTATTGACTATCTAGTGAAAAAAAAAACCATAGCAGACCAATATTGCTCAACAACTAAATGCGCAATTTGTGAAAAACGCTCCAGCATGTCAAAGAAAAAAATTTTGTTTCACGAAGACAATGTACCAGTCCATGCAAGTGTAATTGCTCAACAAAAAAGCCGAGTTGAAATTCTAAATCGTTTGCCATCTCTTTACCGGCCCGATTTGGCTCCGTCGGATTTTCATCTGTTCCCCAAAATGAAAAACTTTCTATCTGGAAAGAAATTCAGGTCGACGCTTCAGATGCATATTTCTCAGGCCCCGAAGAAACCTATTTCCGTGAAGGGATTGAAAAGTTGGGTACCTTTTTTTTACTTTGGCTGTTTACATGCTTGAGTTTTCAAAAAGTCTAATCTAGAAAGGGCTAAATAGCAGAAGAAAAGAAAAAGAGTAATCCAGTTTTAAAATCCACCATCTCAACTTTTAGTAAAGTTTCGTTTTGTCTTTGTAGTTTCTTACAGTGGATTTTAACACCAACCTATACTTTGGTAAATACGTCCTGAAGTTTATACTTAATTAGGTTTCAAACTTTGCCACATGCATTCAGTCAATAGAAATTAAATACCATTCGACTAAGAAGACAGTGAGGTCAGGTGTTCA
>VTPC01089884.1:328491-367452 GCA_011009095.1 Ignelater luminosus | reverse complement strand
AAAAAATGGAATTGACCCGTGAACACTTTCGTGCAATTATTTTTCATAACTTTCGACGTGGATTATCACGACAAGAGTGCATCAATGAACTTAATACATTATATAGCGATGAAGCTCCATCCTACAGCACTGTAAAAAACTGGTATAATGAATTCAAACGTGGCCGATGTTCACTCCAGGACGAAATCCGTGAAGGCCGTCCAAAATCTGTCGTGCCTGAAAACATCGATGCTGTGCGTGAACTGATTAAACAAGATCGTCATGTGACATACCGTGAGATTGAGGCATCTTTGGGCATTAGTATGACTAGCATCAACAAGATATTACATGATCATTTGGCCGTAAAAAAAATTTGTTCCCGTTGGATCCCGCATAACCTGACCAATGCTCAAAAGAAGGCTCGCGTCGACTGGTGCATTGAAATGTTGAAAAAAATTTGCGAAAGGTGCATCAAAGGCTGTGTATAACATCTGCACAGGTGACGAATCATGGATCTACCCATATGACCCCGAAACAAAACAGCAATCAACTGTGTGGGTCTTTCAAGACGAGCCAAATCCAACAAAAGTTGTTCGCGGAAGAAGCACATCGAAGCAAATGGTTGCCTGTTTCTTTGGCATTACCGGTCATGTGGCAACAGTGGCGTTAGAGCAACGTAAGACGGTCAACTCTGAATGGTACACAACCATTTGTTTGCCAGAAGTCATTGGAGAAATTCGGAAAACTTCAATGCAAGCTCTCACACCGCTTCTCAAACAATTGAAGGTCGAGTTGATGGGCCATCCACCATACAGCCCTGATTTGGCACCCAATGACTTCTTTTTATTCCCGTACATCAAAAACAAACTGCGTGGTCAACGATTTTCAACACCAGAAGAAGCCGTTTTTTGTTTCAAAACGCATATTTTGGAGCTGCCTCAAACAGAGTGGAAAAAGTGCTTCGAAAATTGTTCAAACGCATAGGAAAGTGTATTAATCTTAATGGAGAATATTTTGAAAAACAATAAAACTAGTTTCGATCATAAATACTTGTCTTTTCATTGTTAGGCCAGAAATATAAATAGCAACCCTCGTACCCCCAACTACTTGAGGATTAGGTTGCCTAATCTGATTTATAGCGAGCAAAAACACATAGGTTTTGATAGTCCAACAAAAAATGCCTGTTTAATGTGTAGACAGTTTCAGGAACAACTTGATAGAAAAGAAAGTTTAGAAAGAAAGAGCCTGATACCCATCAAGCTAAAGCTACAGAAGCTAAAATCTCAGGCTTTTTATGATCTACTGATAGAAGGGGGAAATGGGGCAATTTTAATGTTCTTTGATTGGCAGAGAAATATTCTTCAGAAATTACCGAAGCAAGCAGTCAGTTCGAGTTTTATAAATTCACTATCTTAACAGGTGAGTCAAAAATCAAATTCATTACGACTATTGCTACTATTGGAATGACAAGCATATGTTGCAAATGGTCTGCTTTAGAAGCGTCTCATAACAGGAAAATTATGGTAACAGGACACTCATTTATTTCGACAATGTCTGATGGAATTAAATAGGTATTTTATAAAGAGAAAATCATACTCCAGCTTGAAGTATATTATGAAATTCTAGAGCTATATGGTTCAAGCTTTAAGTTAGTAGAAGGGATGCCAGTTTATATTTGGAAAAACAAAACTGCAGGGATACTTAAATCATCAGACTCTTTGCACTTCAAATCCAACATGGCTAAAAGTTTTATATTATCAAAACCAAGAGCAAACAACATACTGGTATAAACGGTGGAATCCTAAAGAAGGGAAAAAACTACATAACCAAAAAAAACAACATTAGAATGATTGATTCGCAAATTAAGCCAAATAAGTTGCTGTATTTCCAGCTCACTATAGGGAAGATTAGAAAGATTTACCTTCTCATGAACATCTTGTATGAACACTTTCGAGCAATGATTTTTTACGATTTTCGAAGGAACTTAATACCCAAACAATGCATCAAACGGCTTAATGCAACTTTTTGTGATCATCCACGTCCACTAATGTTGATGCTGTGTGTGAAATGATTGAGCTAGATCGGCATGTGACATGCCGTAAAAGTAGGGGTCACATTGGGCATTGACATAAAAGCAATATGCATGATTTTGCATGATCATTTAAACGCAAGGAAGCTTTGCGGTCGCTGAATTCCACATAATTTGAGTGAAGTTCAAAAGAAAAATCGTGAGAATTGGGGCAAAGAAATGCCGAAGAAATTCAACCGAGGTCATTCAAATTTAGTGTACGATATTGTTACTGGTGACGAAAGTTGTTCGTTCACGCAGTGTTGCAAAGCAAATGATCGCTTGTTTCGTCCGTATTTTTGGACATATGGCAACCATAGCTTTAGGAGATCGAAGAACTGTAAATGCTGATTGGTACACAACAATGTGTTTGCTGGAAGTCATTGGTGAAATCAGAAAAAACATCCTTCTTCACCATGACAATGCAAGTGCCCACATTTGTGTTTATCTTAACTATATGCAGAAATTTTTCCAGCAGGCTTCGTATATCAATAAATACTTCTTGATGTATATTTCAGTCTTTTTTCAATTAAAAAGCAACTTAACGATATGTTTGAATTTACACAATCCACTAGAAAATAGAAATGGTTAGGAACAATTATACATTTAGGTTTGCTTGAAACTAATCTATTTATTTCACAACACAACTGAACTGGAGTTGTATAGACTTTCTCGGGAATGCTTAATAGTAAGCCATACAAAGAATAAGGTAATAAGCGCGCTGCCTGTTCATTTGTTTGAAAACATTGGTAATGTACATAAAATTAATTTAGCTTAAAAAAAATCTGTAGGTATAAAGTGTTAACCTACAGAAAGTTAAATTATTGCAGTCAATAGTTTAGACATTCAGAACATGGACACTGTAGCCGCTAATAGCGACTATCAGGCTTTGTTCCTTTGTTATACTGTGTTTAAAAGCGTGTTGTGGACTGCTACCATAACCCTAAAAGTTTGTTCACATTCAGATTATTAGTATTTACAAATTCTGCCGTCTCCCAAATTTTGCCATCGCAAAGCCAGGTTCTACAATTGTTCTTTTATAATCAATTCTACACCTAAACTAATGCCCTTGTATTTTTCATTGTAAATTAATTTTCTTGGATACCACAGATTTTCTCATTTGTTTTTTTACAATATTGTGCCTGATTTTATTACATTTTATGGATGTTTTCCTTGCTTTCAAATTTATATTCATCTTTTCATCATTCATTTTTTACTCTAGACTGTTCTCAAAATTATACTTTCAAACTGTAATTAAGATCAATAATAAAAAGGATTCAAGTACGATAACGTTACAAATTTTAGAAGTTGTTGCAGGTAGCTTGTTTTATTAAAGATTTTAAAATCAATAAAAAATTGGTTATTCATTTAGGCTTCATAGGTCTAAATGTGGGAAAATAGCGGTGAAATTTATTAATCGCCTTAACACGTGGTACCAAACCTCCTGCCCTACTCACCGTCAGCCTTCGCTATTTTACCGAGATATGATGCTTCTGAAGTAATCCAGGATTGACCTATCAATCAGTTACACGTTCCGAAGATAACAGCATTAAAGTGAGTAAAGTTAAAAAAAAAAAGAGAAAAACAGACAATTGTGTGTAAACAGTACAGTATAAAAAATGGAACAAAAATCCTTTCTACCGAAATAAAAGATCCAATAATTGCCCTCTTATCGAATAAATCTTAAAGTGCACTGTTTTCATTTTGCGAAGTTGTAACAAATTGTTCCGGGATTCTTTTAGACAAATCTAAAATCAGAAAGAAATATATCTGCATAATTTAGCGAGCCATTGATTTGAATAACGAAAAGTGGATGCCGTGCTCATTATACAGCAAACTGTTTCTTAAATCAGATTGCTGTTCAAGTCTTAAAGATTATCTTGGCTCTTTTAAATATCAATTTCAACTGTTCACACCTCATTAAGTTTCAATTTTACAGCTATTGTCCCATCTGGGTTACAGCCTAGGGTAGCATGCATCGGAAGTCCGCGCACGACACTCGCTCCCTACGCCTCGCGACGCAATTATGTGTTTAACCTGGCCAACAACATAGGAATCGCATAGATGAAGTTACTTCAAATTTTGATTGGTGATTAATAGGCCTATGTATTACTGCAACTGTCAACGCATTTCCTAAACTGTCACATAATTCAACGTTTTGGTATTCTCCTATATTATCTATTCAGGGAAATGTGTCTGTACACGTTCACGCCGTTCATTTATAACGGATAAGAAGTTCGGCGTTCCCTTCTCAGCAAAAGATGAAAATCGGTATGAATTAGCTCCATGGATACGCATATTCGTTGATTCCGTGAGAAGGAAATTTATAGCCACATATTTACTTTGTAAACATCACAGTGCGCTTCTGTTAGTACACCGAAATGAATCCGTAAAATTCTTAACCGCTGGTTATACGTATTTACGTTAGGAAAATATAATTCGACTGCATTTCTAATACTAGATTACTAAATTCTTTTCGCAAAATTTGGAAACGAGGAAAACAATTTTTTTCTTTTCGTTTGTATCCATCTACTTAAAATTTATCTATGCCTTAATAATAAGTATGAATATGAAATTAGAAATAATATACGACTTAATTAATTTAAAGGTTATTTAATACTATTATTGTTCTTGAATTCACAAACTTTGTTCCCTATTGTGTTGTGCTTTAAATCTTGTTTTACAATTTTACATACACCACGTGTACTATAGGAGGTTATCAAGAAGTTTGTGAAAGAATGTTTTTTCTTTTTTAGCTTTAAATTAAAGATGTGTTGCAATTTAAGCATACCTTGGAAAAACTAAACAGCAACATTAGAAAAGCTTTTTTTGATTCAATATTGTATTTCAGTAGATGTATAGTGGGTGTAATCTGGAAGTTACAAAAATATTAATGTGTTTAGGTACCATTCTAGGTAAACAGCGGCCTGTAAATCACAAAGAATATTATATCATTTCTAAAGGCTTGTTCAAAATTGGAGGTTCTATTGGAAGAACTGGAACTGGAAGCCTTACTACTTTTAACTAGAAAACTGACCTACTACAAATAGCTAATAAGTAACAGAGTCTTTCTCATTCCAACAAAGTAAAAAAAATCTAATTTTAGAGTGTTGTGAATAGAAGTTTTGTGTGGATAAATTATTTGCGTCGATGCCTTTCTGCAAATCTATGGTTTTAGCACTGCAAAAGTTTTTGAAGCTAAAACCTACATTAATGTCAAGCAGCTACTTTAAGTACATGCAAACTTAATAAAAAAATTTCTAAAAATATTTATTCAAGCTGCATAAAATACAAACCACAATATTATTAAGCTTTTCCAAGTAAAAAGATCAGTAGATCAAGAATTCCTCAGAAAATTAAAGCTAGAAGAATGTTCAAATCTTAAATATAATTTTTTTTAAAACTTAATCATTGCAATTTAAATCTTCTTAACTTATACATGAAAAAAGGTTTGTCAAAACAGAAAAGTAACATTTACATCTGACATCAAACTATTTGAAGAAATCAAATGAAGATCTTCAGAAACTTCTTTCTATGGTAAGTATCATAAGGTAAGTTGGCAAAGTACATCATAGTCATAAAAGACAATCTAATTTCTCTTCCTTAACATATAATAATAATAATATTTTTGTACCATACCTTCTATTCGTTCATAATTTCTTACTGAAGAGATCTTGTGTAAATGTTTCTGAAATATAGAATTCTAGCAGAAGAAACAATAGAAATTCTTTATTGCTAAGTGGAAACCAAAACCAATTAGCATTCACAGGTAAAGTATTTTTAGATAAGTACATAAAAGGAATTAGTGGTATTGATTTGGATGTTATCACACTCTGTTATACAATGTTTTGGAAGGTAGAAGAAGGTAGGTTTATATTGATTTGAGTTGGAATATTACTTTTTTTGGTCTAAAATCAGGGACACTAATAGCCTTCTGACTTTACTACATACAGTTCAATTATTGCCTAAAGGTCGATGAAACACAAAATCAACAAATAATTGAAACACAATAATAAAATTATTAAACATTCCTCTGTGAATGCTAGAAAAAGAGTTATCTCAAAAGGTTTTCGCAGAAAGAACAACTCAATCTTGTTTTTTGAAACAAAAAAGAATTGAAAATTGCAAACAACTTAGATACAACATCACAGTTGTGTTGTCAAGCCCAACAACATTCAAATTTGAAAACTAGAGGGATTGATTTAAGGAAACTCCAAAAAGACGACGTTTAATGTTTACGGAAAAAACCGTCAAAAATATATCTAGCAAGAAACTGAAAAATACCGAGAAGTCAGTTTCAGAAAAAAGCCTAAACTTGATACCAATTATGAGTTCAACAAACTAGATCATCAAGCACTCAAATTTGTAACTGGAAATTAATTCCTGAATATTTATTTTGTATAGCGGAAAAATTATTAATTTAAATAAGGTGGAATGTGGTATCAAATGAAGTTTATAGGTAGATTTCTCTATCACCCTCTATAATAATATGTATCTAGTTGAAGTTTGATTAATAGTTTTTAAAAGTGAATACTAATAGCTTCTTTTGCTAATATCATGGCAAGACAAGATCTTTGAGAGAACTTTGCAATAGTCATTTATCTGTAATTAACAATGAGCCAAGATTAAGTAAATATTCAAACATAGGGTGTTCTATTAAAAACCAGAAAAAAACAAATCGTTGTTTACAACTTTCCCCAATAAAATCTTTCAATATTTGTACAAATAACGACGCTATATTCCGCCCACAGATCATTGAAACATTCTATATAGAATATTGTAGCATATTTAAGTTGTGAATAATCAAGCAGAACAATTCTACGGTTTACAGTTTTTTATTTTAAGGGACAGCTTCATTTACAAATTCCCTAAAATTACAATGATACTTCCCACGTAAGCAATAAATAATTTACAGATCTGTGTATTTTAAAATATTAATAAGAATAAACCATTATTTATTTTTTCTTATTGAAATTTAAACGAAATAATAATCAAACAATAAGTAGCAAAACGTAGCAGAGCTGTTTTCAGAAACTTCATAAAAACATTACAACATGGTATTAACTGCCCTTTATTTAATTCATAGTTAATACGTTGTTTAAAGGTCACCAAACAAATTATTCAGTTTTGGTCTATGTGTATCTGGAATTATGTATTCACAAGCAAAATGTTTCTATCCATTAAAATTAGGTAAGAGCAGAAATTCAAATTGAAAAAGGTTAGCTAAGAATTTTTGGAAGCCCCGAGCGGCTATGTTAAAACTCTGCCTACAACAATACAAATTTTAAAAATTGAAAATTAATCCTTCCAGATCCAAGAATGGAAACAACTTTACCCAATAATCCGAGATTGAAACACAAGCTGTGATCTAAAAAATCAGAAATAATCTAACTAAAGTAAATTAGAATTAATGTCAATCTCGGTAAAGGAAGTTATCTTCCTCTTTGATGAATTAGACGCTTTATGTTGATTAATTCGACTTCACCAGATGGACAGACGCCGTGGTTCTTCTATTATAGGTTCAAGAAGCCAGATATCGAAGCGTCGCTAACAAAAAGGATTTTGATTGATAGTTTCATCATTTCTTAGGCCAAACTAAAAACAGTTTATACTACTTTTGATCATGTCATAGTTACATATATTAACAAACCAGTTCAATGTGTGATCAATACCAGTCAGAACTATTCTATCTTCCCAATTTAGCTATACACTTCTGCTTGGTTGATTGGTTGATTGGTTTCTTGATTAGGAAGTCTTTTGCGTACTTGCGTTCTACCCAGTAGTTAGTATCCCAACTTGAACACATTGACATTGCCTCCTGTTCTGTAACACAATAAGATCAAGTATAGTGTCCAAATTTAGTGACGATTCCAAACTATACAACCACAATAAAAGTCATTCTGATTTTAACTTCCTAGGCAAAAAAATTTTTAAAATGGTCTAAGCTATGATAATCTTTTGTTGTACCTGGGTATCTTTGAAAACCATCTTTCTGAGAAGCAGTTTAGCTTGTAGATTCTCATAGAACTATGCCCAACCATTTTAGGGCTGTCCTACAGTGTTCTTAGAATTCGACAAGTTATACCACAAGTATTAATTTGCTAAAACAGAACAAAAAAATAATAATATAAAATTATTAGAAATTTAAATCTACGTATTTTTGTAACATACTATATAACCTTGAACTTTGAAATTTTTTAAATTTCGAGCTTTTTGTATGCTGTAACTAATGTCAGTGTTGGTATAATTTATAAATGACCACCAAGATCGAAATTTAGGATTTCAAAAAAGCCAAAATTTCAGACTTCATAGTTTGAGGTTATACATGCATTTTAGTAACACGTTTTCGGTTTCATTTTGTAACTTGATTAACTGGAAGTTTTTTAAATTGTACAATAGAGAGAACTCCTTTTGGTAATTCTTTTACAGAAGAGAAACTATAATATTGGCATTTTTGGAATTAATTTAAAATGTCTATAGTTAACGCCCTGTATATTTGTGAGAATTCTCATAAATTAATATTTTTGTAATATTCGGGGCAAGTCAATTAATCACCTGAAAGAGAAATGTGAATGTCTTTTTTTATCTGATTATGCACATTTTAAAGCTTCCTTTTTATAACACGCCATGCTATTATTCAGGTATTATTGTTTTTCTATAGTTATACTGGCTAAAGTTAAAATAAAACCTGAAGAAAAAACAAAAATTAAGAGAAATAGAATTGACTCGTTGATACTTCAAAAACTGAAAATAAATAGATTATACGGAACAATGTAGGGAAAAGTCTTTTTATTTAGTCCGAAACTTTTTAATTCTTCCTTGTATAACAGTGTAACTTCGATGTTATCATAAGTTGGGACAGTTTAATTAAAAGTAGTATTTGCAGTTACATCAGCTCAGCAAGAAACATAAATTCTTTTTTATTATTATTAGGAAACTATTTTATACTAAGTAAACATTAAAGTAGTGATGTGTAGGGTTTTAGAATTCTCTCACTTTCACTAAAGTTATAACAATAAAATTAAGGGATTTACTTGGAAAGTAATGCGTTTTAGCTTCAAGTTCTCTCAAAGAAAGATTCTAGTAAAGTTGATAACTACAGACATAAAAGGGGTACAACTGTGGAAAAAAAACCAAAGCGTCCTTCTAATGCATTTGAAATCCAAAATATGAATTTTGTTTTCAGGATCAACGTTATAAAATTTTATATTGGGTTCAACAAAACTGATGTTTTCTAATAAACAAATTTTAAATTAAAGAAGGCAGAAAAGTAATATCGTGTCTCCTGAAAAGTAATACAAGGTAAAAAAAAATCTAAAGTCATTACAGTATAAACAAACTTGAAGATTAAATCAGAAAGTGATGAAAAAGCTTCGACTACTACTAAAGTAACCAACTCTAAAAAAACTAAGCGGTATTCTATTAAAATCTGGGCGATTTAATAAAGAGAACTGTAAACATCATGATGTAAGAGAAGCAATGAAAGTTTTTTAAATTTCGCTCAAAACAACCTCAATTGTATTCTTGTATGCACGTAAATATGGTAAAATACTTCGTAATATTGAGTTGTCAGAAAAATAGGGATCGTTCATTAAGACTTCTTTTTCTTTAAAAAACATTTTATCTTTTGGTTGTGTGTTTATTGATAACTTTGTTAAGTATTAGCATTTCAAATTCCAGCAAGATATGAGAAAGCTATATATCAAAATTTCTACACTCTCCTAATAGATAAACTGAGAAAACCAAAAAGTTTGATTGATTGAAACTCTTTGGATAATATATAAAAGTAATTTTTCTATTTGCTTCCAGTGACGCAGTCAAAACTTGAGATGGTCTTGCTAGGAATATTTTAATTATAGATGAAGACGTCAAACATATGTTTCAATCAAGACAACATAGCAACAATGGAGAACGCTGCACCAAAACGATAACGATGGTGTAAAAAGTTCCTTGTGGTAGATTGCGTCATAAGATCAAAATACAGCAGTAACTCGCTAAACAAACTATAAAACCATGAAAATCAGAATTAATATTTTGCTGATAACACATTACCAAGTAACCAACGAAAAAAATTTCCAAAAAACTGTCGGCTTTGCATTTAGCTTGAAACTGTCTGCATTGTTTAAATAATTCATGTTGCCTAACTCTATGGTAAAAGAAAGCTTGTATTTAAATGAAGATGCTTAAAGTGATGAAGATCAATCTATTGCTATTAACTTGATAATTTTCTGGTTAACGATTATCTTGCCCTTTATAATTTTTGCGTTATTCTTGGAGAAGTCTTAAGAATTCCAAATTGAATTACTTACATTTACACTATTGTGGATAATAAGTAGGTGCTTGGCTTTTTGATCCAAACAAAACACATTTCTGAGTTTGTTCTTTCCATATTCCAACATCTAGAATGTAACGGTAAGTAATCTTCGGTATTCTTATTTTTACCAAACTAGATGAACGGTTAAGATGACTGAAATGTTGAAGATCCTTGTACTTGTTTATAGATAGTTTCCATCTGTTCGGAAGTCCAAGTAAGTACTAAAACTTAATAAAAAGTACAACAAAACTTTCCACGGAACTTGTTTTTACTTCAAATTTAGAAGGAAAACAACATTCAAGAAAAACAATTTAGAATAAAATTGACAACGCTCGTTATAAAACGTCGTAGCGTTAGACTTTATCAAACAGTAAAATAAGGTACATCTCGTGCAGTAGTTATTCTTATTACCATTAAAAATATCAGTCGTTTCTGTAATCTGAAACGATGAGATATAAATTAAGGTAGAGTATTCTTTTATCTTAACGATTTTCTGTGCTATAAATAAATAAAATAAAACGCAATGCTATCGAATGATCTTTTACTAAACAAATACATATTTTATACAATTAATATTTGGAAGTGAATTATTTTTAATCTTTTTTGAAGGCAAACACCTAAGGATACTTCATTCAAAAAGCTCAGTTTTTGTCGATTGTGTCTAGCTTTTCATAAGCAATCTTTTTTTGAGAGGATTTATTGAAGTGATTTTAACTGCTAGGAAATTCTTCATAATATATGTTTATGTGATATCTGACATAATACATAATAAATAGCTTGTATTAACTGGAACAAACAAAAACTGATGCAATTAATTAGTTGGTAAACTTAGTCTCTTAGTAATCCTAGTATGGAGATTCAGCCAGTTCTTCAATTTAGGCCCGTTGGACTTTGTAAGAAACAAATCTTCAATAAAAGCTTTGAGCATTCAAGAATCAGACCATGGATACATCAAATTTTCTTGGTTTACTAAGAACTCGTCGAGGTTCGAAGTAAATACTCTTTGTTAGTGTATTTTTCTTTAATGTAAACAACACTAACTAAAAATGATCTTCACGTTTGTTTAAGTGCATTTTGATTACCTAAATGAGTATTTTATTATATTTGGCTTTATAGAATGATCAGAAACAATAATTAGAATCAAAACTGAAACTTCCAATTAGATAATTTCCACGAAATTTGATCAACCAAGAAAATCCACAGCAATGTACTTATATAGACTTTGTTTTATGTAGATTGCAATTATTTATTGTGTGTATACTTTCAACAGAAGATATTGCACTATTTTTCTTACTTACCTAGTGCTACTTTAGTTTACCTTTTGTAATTTTGTAATTACCGGTACTCGGTCGACGCTGACGGTGCAATCTTTGGGTTAGTTGTATATCATCTTTAATCTTCTAAGAAAATAGGCTTCGGCATTATGGTTAGTCACATACTGAAATCCTGCTCTAAAAATTTCTGTACTCAGTGTAAATTGAACCGGCACGTCTTTTTCAGCAAAACCATAAAAAAGCTATGTTAAAAATCAAACATCAAATATGAAAAAGAAACTGAACTATCGTCAGAAAAACAACTTATGAACACTAAAAGAGCGAAAAGAAAATAAAAGGAAAGTTAAATATCGTTAACGGTATAATAATTTTAATTTTTTTCTAAAGGTAAGCAGAGAACTTTAACTTGAAAAAAAATTACATTATATTTTGTATTATATGAAGGCATAGTTTTTAACGATATTTTACCTAGATGTTTTCTTCTTAGAAACTTACATAAAAAAGTTAATTATTTCTTGTTTGAAGTAAAGGAACATTAAAATTAATTGACTCAAATACTGATACCTACTTATTATTTTGTACAAAAACATGCTCAAATGTTGCTCGTGATTTTATTAGTAAAGTTAATCAATTTTTGTATATGACTGGATTGCAATCAACAGGCGACATATTATGAAATCTTTACTGATCTCTTTAATGACTGACGGTTCTGAGTTAGGAAATTTATAAAGTAGTAATTACCAGGTGCTGTAAAGAAACATTGTTAAGTTAAGGAATATAGAAAAAACATGCTGGCAATACCAGCAATAAGTTGCACGGTGACTACTAAAAATGACGTTAGAAATTAAAACAAAAAAATGTCTCAAAATACTAAAAATTATAATATTGAGTTATTTTTTGTCAAATAAGTACTGTCTGTTGAAAAAAAAACAGAAGCGTGACGCATGTAGTTAATATTATAAGAGAGTTATAGACACTATACTGCTCATCTCATGAGTTTTCTAGGTTGAGAGCATTTATTTTCTAAGTTTATTATTAGGGGAGCCTTTTATAGATTTCTCTCTAGGTTTAGGTTAAGTTCTTATGATACTAAACTAATAATGATCATAGTAAACGTCATTTTATGTTTTTCTACGTAATAGAGATCATTTATTTAACGGCAAATTGTTTTGATATTCACACGAAAAATAATTTTGAGCTTGTTAACAAACATCTAGTAAACCGTGTGTTTTTATGAGAAAACAAAAGCACTAATAAATTGATCACCAAAATGTCAACTTCATATCTCTTACTAAATACGAGATTCCATTAGTGTATCAGATATAATAGACAGTCTGTTTTTCCTAATTCACCCTCAATTTACAGTTTAATAAAGCAAATATGCAACCATAGTCTAGAATAACAATGATGCCAATGTAAACATTTGAGTACATAAATGTATTACTGCGCAGTAGCAGATTGTATTATAAAAGCACCCAAGTGCACTGCATTCTTATCAATTATTAATTCAAAATGTTTGCCCACAAAGCACCGTTTTAGTTCTACTTTTGAGCGTTTCTGCTGGACATCCACAGAAACACATTTTGTATAAGTAAAAATAACATTTTATAAAATAAGAAATTGTTAATTATTCTCTTCTGCTACATTAGTTACAAATATTTTTATTTTTACAGAAATAAAAATGTTGGAACTCTCCTGTCTCAGGGGAATCCTGGCACCTTTTTTACATGAGATCCTAACTATTCTTCTAACCACTTATGTAATTTCTTTAAAGTTGCTTATAGTTTTTCTAGAACCATACCTTTAAAAAATAGGTTAAGTCACACAATAAGTGTAATTGTTGTTTGTGCAATCTATATCTTTAATTTTTCAAAGAATGTTATGAATGCACCTGCCTCATAGAATTTGTGGTTTTCTTATAAAATCATATTTCCAACTGACCATTTAATGTTAATTGAATGCATATCTTCTATATATATATAGATTAGTTCAGATTGTGCGATATCTGACACTGGCGATTCTATATGAAAATCAGGCGACACGTATCTCGCCTTTCGTCTAAATGGGCCCTTCGGGCCTTGCAAAAAAATGTTATAGGTCATACCTGTTTTGCCTTTTGTCTTGAATTTTATTCTGGCCTTCTTGAAAAACCCCTATACACGAGTCTAATATTTTTCGATGTAGAAACACCCATTAAAGTTTCATTGAAATCGGTTAAGTTAAACCAGTTTCGTGAAAGCCGATTTTAGGCATTTTTCGTCCTATAATAATTTTTTGCCAGGCCCGAAGGGCCCATTCAGACGAATGCCAAAATGGCAAAAAATTGTTTAGATAACCTTAGACTATTTTTTAAAGCTCAAATCAATCTTTTCTAGCATTTTGCTTGGTTATTATTTGAGTAAACTTCGTGCAACGACAAAAATAACATAAAAACCAGCGCACATTCTAAAAAAATAATAGGCATCGTAATAAATGCTTGATAAACCTGTAATTGCTGAAGCTTAAAGTCAATAGGATGTATTACCTACTATAAAATATCATTTTCGTAAGACAAAATGGGAAATAAACAGAGAACAATAAACAATTATGTTTCAAACGTTAGAATACTAGCAAAACATAATAATATTTAAATGAATAATTAAACGTAAGTTATACAGCGGAAATAATAAATGGAAAAAACCGACACAGAAAAAACACCACGGTAAATGTTGAAACTGTCCACTATGTTACTACCTTGGGTGATGCGAGCTTACATTGCGTTTGAACAGCGCAGCATTTACGCTGTATAACTTACATTTAGTTGTTTATTTAAATATTATGTGTCGTTTTTTTTAATTAATTAGTTTGTTGATCTTCTTGTGTTTAAATTCTTCTAAGACATTTTTGTTCTTTGTTCATTACGAAACGTTTGTTAGATCAAGAAAGAAAAAGTACTCAATAATATTGTTGCTAAGATCCAAACAATAAAAACATAAGAAAACATTCTTTTTCTGGTTTATTAATTATGAGTATTTAGGAGTTTGTAATATAATTATTTATTATTTTTTGTTATAGAATTAAATTTATTTTATTTTTTATTTTCATCTTGTATTACGAAAATGATGTTTTATAATATATCCTATTACATTTAAGCTTCAGCAGCTACAGTAAATCAAAAGACTAAATTTGTTTCATTAGGATGCGCGCTTGTTTTCATGTTTAGCATTATATTTGTCGTCGTACAAAATTTCACCGTAAGTATATAAGTTTGGTAGAAACAATCTGTATAAATATATTTGTAAAACAAACAATCATCTTTCGAGGTATAGTCAACTATGCATTTCATTACAAAATTACAAATCAAAGTTACTGTTAGTAAGAAAATTATTTTTGCCAATATGCCATGATATTAAAATTTTGTTTTCACAGTTGGTTCAGATTAAACAGCCTAGATGCACGAAAGCGTTTTTCGTTAGCATCAGTCTAAGACAGATATCGCAGAACTGAATCGAATTTGAGCCACTCTATATATTCAGGCCAGTATTAGTTTGCTGCAATGGCAATAATCACAGACACATTTTCTGTCATGATCAAGTTAGTCTTTATACTATTTTGGCATTTTTGTGCATTTTTCTCTTTAATACAAAAATGTCAAAAAATTCGTTTTGTTTTCTAATAGCAAACCTAATGCGTCTGGTTAGAAAAAGTAAACAGGGAATAGTAAAGCAATATACACAATGTCTGTTGAACTTTCTACCTTTCTGATATTCTTCTGTTAGTTATTATAATTGCTCAGTATTCTGTAAATATTCATCAAAAGAAGATTATTTATGCAAATTTCTTTTTCTATAAATGTCAAATATAAGTTTCAGTTTTATCACATATGTAGTAGCGATATTTTTGCCAACTGATAGAATACATGCTACAGGCAAGTTTTTGGAATCTAATTTTTTATTTGGATTCTCCTAACTGCAAATGCTTCCAAACAAACGAATTTGGAGTTTTGAAACATTGAAAGGTACCGGTTACGGAGTATTAGTTGAGAAAATTATTTTTGAGCTGCTCAGAAGAGTCTATTTAAAGCAAACATCACTTGTTTTATCATTTTGAGTGATCACTCCAAAATAGCTGGTACACATGGTAAACATTGAGCAGCATTTGTTATTATTGCACTGGACAAAAGCAAACTATTTAATTCTGCGATTCTAAAATATGTTATTTAAATGTGTCGTGAAGTTACTGTACTGTAATAAAAAAACAAGTTTATTTACTTTCTACTGAAGTTTAATTAATTTACAAATATTTGCAAATCATATTAGATTAACATCATAGAATATCGAAGCAAGCCTAACTGGAATCTAGAATAAAACAAACGCGAGAATTACAAATTTAATTAACATTTTCTTTTGGCATGGTTTAAAAGAATTAAAAAAATTCTGGACGTCCTCGTTTGATATATCCAAAGACAGTCCACTCGCCTGTTAAATGGAAAAATGAAATAATTGATGTTAAGGTATCTAATGCCAAGAGCGACGCTTTTAATCCATACTTGTAAAACTCTGCTGTGACGATAACGTCCACACGATTTATTAATTTTTTTGACACTGTAATTTCTTATCTCCACTTTCTGTATTATACAATGATGGGTGTATTTTTTACGAACATTTTTAATTAAGAAACACGAGAATCGTTGTTTATAAAATTTTATTTATATATTTATGAGTTGTTACAATAAGTCTTAATATTTAATATAATAGCATTGCCTTAAATTATTTCTATTTTAATAATGTATTACCATATTAAACTAAAATTATCACATATTTTTCAGTTTAGAACTTTATTTAATATAAGGATTAGTTAATAACTCATATTGAATCATAAAGGATACTTTATACATTTACTTAATAGTAGTATTATTGAAAAGCTCTTCCGTTCCTGGTTTGTACTACTTTCCTATAGGGTGCGATAGCAATAGGGTGTCCATGAAAGCTCTACACACCCCCAGCAAATTATTTTGGTTTGGAACTTTGCTAAAATCAATACAAACACAGCAACCTCCCCGTTGATAATTTTGACTTCAACTGGAATTCTTGGTAGAGATTTCTACAAATCTACAAATTTGAGAGAAATCTGTTAAGAACAGTCAAGTACAGGAATTTCCAGTTTCGGTACAACGGGAGTGAGCTTTTTTGGTTGTGAACTTGGCTAAACTTGAAAGCTAATTGGAAACTGTATCGTAAGAGATCCTCAACAGTACCGTAAAGGATAATAAAAGGATTTTGGATCGGCCACAAGTAATGCGTAAACAAAAAAACTGTACCAATGGTTTATTATTGATCTGTAGTTATTGTCATAATAAACGTTGCAAGTTCAGCTTGCTTAGATTAGAACATGCACGTGTACATCACACCAAGTGTAATATTGTATATTATTTAACAATGCTTTGTAACAACTTTTCATTCATATACTACAAATCCTCTACACTAGTTAACCTTGATCTGATTGTTTAAATGTTACTGTGATGATCATAACACGAATATAAACATGCAAACTGAGATTACATTTATTAAAAATGTAGGTTTATATAATAAGAAAATAACAGCGCACATATGGTCACATACGCATTTAAAAATTCTTTTTATAAAAACTCTTCGGAAAAAAGAGGACTAGTAAACAAAAATATATTTGTCAAGTTCTTCAACGGTAGATGATAAACTTAACATATTTAGAATTTTCGTTTGCATATTATATACTATACATACAGTACGGCAACAAACACATATACAAACGTATATATGTGTGACTATACGTTTACTTGAATTATATAGGCAATAAAATCATATGCGGCATTAACACATATTCAGCTGTGCCACTCGGAAGACGTTGGGTCATCATGATTATTACACGATTGCTTGTAATGAGGGCATTTCCTTTTTATAGAACAGTGCAATTCTTCTTAAAACCTAAAACGTGGAAATTTTTAAAATTACTATTCGAGATCAATAGCGATAACTCGGGGTTATAACACACTGAATATTACAACAATTTCTTTAGAAGAAAAGTTAGGGGTCTTGAAAACGGCAATTTTTAGTATTGCGCTAGAGCTGAACGACTACCATTATTTTCAATCTAGATCTGACAGATTTGTGTTACAGCATGAACCTTACCCTGGGTTTATACAATTTTCCAAAAATTTTATTTGGTTTAGAAAAAATGGTATATTTCCAATTTCCAAAGTGATTTAAAATATATTTCTTGAAATACCATTTCAGCTTTAAATTCATAATATTTTTATGCTTATTATATCAATCTTGATTTCTCATAGTTCTCATATTGGACTTTCATGTATTTATATAAGATAAATTCGTCTTCTAGATTTACTGATATTATAATTCTTTTTAAACATAATCTACTGTTTTCAATGAGAAATATAATTTAAATTAGATTCTTAAAAATTATGCCAAACGAAATGTTAAAAATATGTTAAACTGATTTTTCTAATTTTCTAATCTGCTCAGAAAGAAAAACATGATTGTGTTGACTTTTTAACGTTTTGCTTGGCCCACGAAAGGTTTTGCAATACTCATAATATGTGAATTTCTCAATCTTTGATGTCATAATATGACGTATCATTGGTTGGGAATTCAACATTTATTAATGATACCCTCATTTTCTTACCGTATGAAAATCGGTTACCTATGTGAACTTTTTATCTATTGAAGACTAGCTTTATCCAATCAACAACCATGTATAATATAGGTTTTGACCAGGATTCTCTGATACAGATTGTTCTCAATTTCCATATCTGGAGAAGTGTTGGATCAGGTCATACCAAACATTTAGTTTTTGAATCATAAGATACGGTTTGTTTTTGAATATTAGTCGAAAGGATTGTTGGAGAACTTCAACGATGCCATGATTGTTTCGAATCTGCTGAGTCTCACATTGCTAAATTTGGAAAATCTGAGCTGTTTTACAAACAGTAAACTGCATTGTTAGAATATCTAGAATTGGATGAATCGACCGAAATGATGTATGGAAATTAGAGATTATCCGTCTCTTTTCAAAAGTGTTTGCAGGGGATCAATAAAGGCAAACTGAGAAATACTCAGAAAAAATTGTAAATAATACAGTACCTAATAAGGATAAAGCAAAACGTCTATGGAAATATGGAATAACAATACCCAACCTACTCTTCTCTTCAGAGACCTAAACTTTGAAATTTAGCCATGTATAAATAATCAGAGGTATAATAGTAACTTTCGAAATTTTTGTTTGGGAGAATTAAAGCCATTTAAAAAACTAAAATTAACAAACTTAAAAGAAACAGAGCAAAATTATAATTACATGCCTGAAATTCAATCAATGTTTTCTAAAGATGATGGTAGGTTGTTAGCTTTGTTAATTCTACATATTTGCATTTTACGATTAGACATGCAAAACAATTAAAATAGTTATTTTTAAGATTGCTTAATTGGTCAATGCTACCATAGTATAGACCGATTTAAATCCCAGCACGAAAATCTGGCAAATCAATTATGAATCATAAGAAAAATTTGGATAAATAATACCAAAGGTTAATTTTATTACTTAAACTGTTACTATAGATATAAAATAGGGTTTACATAACAAAAGAGTTATCTTAAACTATCCTAGTATTATCTAAACAAATCGTATTGCAGTTCATTATGATGTCTAGCGTTTTGAAACTGTTCAATCTGAGCCTATCAATTCAGATCCTGGGTGGCTCCTCTACCCATGCATACCATATAGGGTAATCTTCCACCCAAAACTGTTAATGTTTATATTCTGTACAGCAAGATAGGTTAAGAAACCTTTGCCCAGTTTATGTGTTATAAAATTAGGAAGCTGAGGCAAATTTCTTAACTTGATTGTAGTAGATGTGACGTAGATCTAGTTGTATAAAGTTTTTCACCTCAAGTACAAATAGAATCATTAGTTTTGATCAGAAAAGCATTTTCAGCTGCTTTCCAAATTCAACTTATTCAAAATATGGATCTTTCTTATTTCCAGTAAAGCACCTAATTTGTAAATGCAACTTAACCTAGAAACTTTAATTAAATACCTCGCTTAGTCGGCTATAATTACTCAGACAAATCTATGTTGTATTATCTTATCTTTAACTAATTATTGTCATTTCTTAGTTTCAAAGCATCTTGTACTTTTGTCAATCACTGTATCTATCAAAGGCCTCAACAATCTACTAAAACTACTAATTAGAAACGATATTGGATAATTTAAAGATAATAGTTTCATTTTTAAAATTTAGCAACTTCATATCTTTCAGTTTTTTCAGATTGTCAGATACTTCTTGGGAAAAACCTGGATCTGCTAGTTTTTCCTTTCTAACACATCCACATTCAATAAAGTTGGAAACGTTGCCATGATGATCTATTACATTTTCTGGTATTTCAATTTTCTTTCACACTTATTACATTTCAAGAATTTTCAGTATTTTGTTGCTAATTAAGTTTTGTTTTGTTGTATCAAGTTCACTGTCTTCTATAGAATGAAAATATGATATTTGTACCCAAAAACCTTATTTATTATATATATATCGCAATTGTTTTATATTAAAATATGTTATGTTAAAACTGTCTGTTCTTCCCTTTATAATTCTACCGTTTAAATCCTAAACTGATAATGGTCTAGTGTCTAAAATTTGAATCAATGGTGCCTTCTCATCTACTCAATTTTCTGACTGAAACTATTCTCGCTTGCAGAGGTGCTTAGCATATTTTTTATTGCTTTTTTGTCTTGTTTGTATTTCGCTTGCCAAAGTATTCAGGTAATATTTGTAGTACCCACGGATACATAAATTATTTCATTGTTAGTTTCTCTAATAAACACTGTAGTGTTCTGAAACGAAAATTGTATCTATCATTGTTCATATCAAAAAGCAATGGTGTTATGGGAATAAGAGAAAATGAATTGATTGACAGAACAGCTTTGTTCTTGGTTATTATTAATATTGAAGTAATATGAAACATAAAACTGAAACTCTTACAGTCTACATTTCGTTGTTTTATTTAGCTGAAGATGTATTTATAACCAATAGGAATAACAAAATTAAAATCAATTCTATTAACAGGTATTTTATTGTTTACTGCAGTCCTAAAATATTAAACTACGAGAAAAATAATAACAGCAATGATGAGAATAATGTTCAATGTATTTTATTTATGTAATTGTTTTTGACGATTAATACCAATTTAACGGATTAATAAAATCTACAAAAGCAATAAGCAGTAGGGTTTTGCAAACATACAAAGGATGCAATATTCAAAGAGCTACTTAGCCACACATTGTGAACTAGGGGAGAATTTAAAGGGTCGGAACAACTGCAACTCCTTTTCATCCTATTTGTATTTATTGTTAATTTATTAAAGTAGTTCATATCGATTAGCACTTTTCTATATAGTTCCAAAATTTCAGAAATCAACACGTGGACAAAAAATAACGTATAATCTATTCAAAACCACTTCTCTTTTTTTATGGTGACATCATCATAAGATAATGCAGATAAAAGCCTTTCTTAAGTGCGTAAGTGTTTGTCCTAGTCTTTTCCATGATGTTACCAATTTATATTCATTTCATATCATATTAGTTTAAATTTATTTAAATAATTTCCCATTGTCTAGTTGGCATTTGCTTTATAGGACAATTCATACAGTTTATTCTCTCTTAACTTAAGCTAGTTTTTACTTTTATGTTTAAAATACGATTCGATAAAAACTGAATAAATCCGAGCTTAAAAACGAAAGGCAAATCTAATTTGTTTTTGATATTATCAGTTGTGTAAATTCCAATATTTGTGTTTATTTATACTTTCTGTTTGACAACTAATTAAAATAAATGTAATAATTAATATACAGGGTTATTCAAAGTCGAGGACTCACAAAGCGAATTCAATTACTTTGAAAATTATAAGAAGTAGAGAATTGATTAAATAAGGGAAGAGGTGTGTAATTTATTGCTGATATTTAATTAACAAAACAATCAATCCGGCTATCTTTAAGCAACCGAGAATAAACGCAAAAAAATGTTTTGATATTTTATTTTATTTTTGAGCGTATTATTGGAAGTTTTTAACAGCAAATGTAGAAGATATTTATCATGTTTACGTTGTTCAATCTTGTCCCGTTTTAATTTATTTTTGTTAATTTTAAATGTTTTTTAGCATCCATCAATCTTGATTTAGTTTTACGTCCTCTTTTGAGGTAGTTTATAGTTGTTTTTCACGTTGATGTAATATTCAAACTACCTCGTTATGCTGTCAAGATGAAGGTATCCCACAGAAAATGTGCCCGATTCGGTATTCTTTATGTTCTGTATCTTTGTATTGATTAAATTTGTAACTCCTACAAGCTTAATAATACACGCAATGCACCATTATTTTCTTAACATATCGAGCTAGATCGTACAGTCAGTGTACCAGAGTAATTATGCACACTGCACAGGCATACAAGAACGGTACGATCAACGCTTGTACGTGAGTTTACATAATTTTAAATTCAAATTTTTCTGTCCGCGTGTAAATACCTAATATCTATAAACCTGTCTTTCATGGCGAGCATTGTAATGCTGTTTACATTGCTTATAATTCTCGATTGCTTCAAAATAGTAACATCTAGTGAAATGTCATTGTTACAGTAGTGTTTGACAAAGAGAATTCATGGAAGTTTAAGATATAAATAATAATATTTAGAACTAAAGCGATTATTGCATTCAACTTATTCGCTACATGCATGACATTCGTTCTGAAATACTCTTCACATATAATTTATTAAATGACATCAATCTCTTATAAGATAAACATATTAACATTAACTGAAAAAAGTAATATCTCAATGTTATTATTTATTTAGGTTACTGCACAACACAATAAATGCAATCAAGCCAAATCGTGTTTTTTGTATTTGAGAAATTCTCCTCTAACTAATATTGGCATAACTAACAAACTCATGTTTCCTAGTGAAGGCAACATTTTTCATGGTACTCAGGACACGATTTTGAGGGGTCTGAAAATAAATTAATATGCCGTAACAGGTGTCTCTACAGCAAATAAGACCTACTTACGCTACTACCTACCTACTCAATATGAATTGCACATTGGAACTGTTAAGGGCTGTAATTTAGTCAACACTCTAGTCAATTCAATTGCTACCAAGTCGAAGTTCTATGATTTGTACTTGTTGATTGTAACCAATTATTTTCCGTCTGTGTAGTGGTCAATAATCTTTTTTATCATTATTGTTATTATTACTATTGATGCAAAATCATGTTTTTAAATCGCTTCGAAACTTGCTGATGTAATTAAGTTTGTATTAAAATAAAGAAATTAAAATCGAGAAGCTATTCTATATTTGAAAACAATTTACAGTTACAATTATAATTAGAATTTCAGCATTTTGCAAAAAATTAGTGTTATTCTGTTAGTAAGAAAATTAGAAGTGATACGACATAAAAAGGGCATGCATGCATGATATATAAGACGGCACGGCGAAAAGCACGCCTATCTAGAAGAGAAGATGAAACGTAAACGCGTATTCTGTACATCATTCCGCTCACACGTAGCACCTGCTAAGGTAGTTAAAAAAAATTTGCTCTTGGGGTCTGTCTAACCGATTCAGAGAGTTTGTGCAAGGAGAACCTAGAGCAAAGCAAAAGTAGCTCTAGTCGTCTGTTTGCATTTTCAATTCACTGGATGTTAAAGCTAAATCTGTTAATCTTTCTAGAATTATTTATAGCAATAATAACACTATTAATACAACTTAAAAATTGTAATAATACAAAACTTTAATTATAAAAATGTAAATTTAGAAAATTTTTCTCTCATTGTGACACTTGACAAATAATTTTTCTAAAATGCGTTTAAGGTGTATCAAACGATACATATAGTAAATGCAAAAACATTTCGTTAAGGGTTGACATTTACATAAGCATGTTATTTTTTAAAAATAGTTTATTTTGTTACATTTAAATCTTGAACAGACGCAATTTAAATCCATTTAAGCAACAGGATGGTAAAATAGTCAACTGCTTCTGTGTTTATAGCTTACTTTTGCACCTCAAAGAAAATTCGATTTGGACTTATGATACCGTCTGTTTCACGAAAATAAACATCTTGAAAATAAAAAAGACAAACATTTAAGACGTAGAGAAATCGATTGGAAAGATGGCGACACTGATGTGTCGAGTTTTAAATAAAAAGATAAAAGAATAAAGTACTGCCTAGTTGTCTTTAACATTTAGTTAGATATTCAGTAGTTTTGCAATCTCTTGATTACTAATTCATAACTTAAACCATTAGGTGCAAATTTGAGAGCAGCTTTTACCGACTCTCAGCTGTGAGTAAATGTTTAATGAGACAGTGCAATTGTCGCAAAAATTTAATCCAAAGTCCTATTAGGAAAGTGCTAAATCTTCTTAACACAAAACAAACAAAAACCAAAAACATTCTAGTATCATATAAGATTTCTGTTTATTTTATTTTCTGCGAATTTTTAACTTTAATGAAAAATCTTTTAAAAAGCACTTTCTAATTAGCTAAACAATTTTTATTTATCCTTGTTTTAATATGAATTCTAACTGTTAAACGCTTTATTAAAAAGGAAAAAAGAGATAAATTAAATGAACCTAAATGAGAAAAGAAAAATATCAAAAGTAATTACTCAAACAACCTTTGAAAGATGAAATACATCTCAAGCTCAGAAAATACAGGCTACTTACTAACACGTCTGTCTTACCTACATAAAATTCGGTTATATTATTTAAGCCCGGAAAAATATATTCTGATTGCACGTCACTGAACAGGGAATAAAGTGGTTTTCAAACATATTAGTTTGCTGACAAATATAGTTGAATTAAGGAAGAAAAAAAAAGTGGAATAAGCCTAATTAAGTTAGACAGTTATTTTAAATACAAAAGAAAATTATGGGATAAATAATTGTATGACACATTTATACTCCCTCTGGACTATTAAATCCATTTATACAAGGAAATTCTAGTAAAAAATTGAAATCCATAGAGAAAAGTCAGTTTGTCAAATCAAAAAGTCTATTAAGCGTATGAGACAATAAACTGTTATTTCCACTGTAATTAAAATCCCTGTGAAAAATGACATTGAACATGAAATTAAATTAAAATTGAACTCCCATTGTGATAAATTTGTGATCACGTTCAATTTTATTACGTTTGTAATATTACAAAGTAAAAATAGTGTTAAAATTAGAATATAATGTGTTGTCAACTCTTGATGTCACCTAACAATAGAAAACTCTGAGTTAACAGTCAACCCATAAAATAATGACGCAGAATTTGTATTTTAGCATTTAATGTCTGATTTGATGTCAAACTTTACTTGTATAGATATTCATCGATTAATTAAGATCAACTGATTAAGTTAGTATTTATATATTGCTAGAATTAGCAGTAAGTTAAACATTATACACCAGAATATAAAGAATTTTGCGACACTACATTATGAGTTGATTGTACATACTCCATGCACGTGCTATAATAATAGTTGAATGCAATCCTCAATCTTTTGTGTTTTCATTTCATGGATATCTACCACGTCCTCTTACTTCTAAAGCATTTAGTTCAATTTAGATATTTACAAGACGTTTGATATGACTGCACAAAAGGTAATAGGCGTTGTAAATCGACTTAGAAATGAATTACATTCTTAGTCATTTGTTCGCTCGTTATTCACTAACCTTGATTAACTCTACTTTTAATGTAGTTTGTATGTGTTTTGAAAGACAGACCTATCACAATGGCTGTGGCAATTGAAAACCTTGAAAGTCTGTAAATTTATAAAAAATTATCGCACAGAAAAAATAAATTTAAATTTTGAAAAATTTTGAAACTTCTCTGATTGAGATAATAAAAATATTTCTAGAATCAGGAAGTCTAACATTTTAGGAATTTTCAAAATGAATCTAATATGAAATGCTCGAATTTTCAGATTTAACAAAAAATGTTTCCTCCCTGTTTTCAAAATTTTGAAAGATCAAATCAAATGATACGACGAAAAGGCACATAAATCTATATTGGGTGTTGTAAAAAATATCTCAGTCAAAAATAGTTTCTCAGACATCTCGTAGCACGATGTTTTCAATTTTCAATTTTGACTTTTTTGATCAATAATTATTTTAGTTTTATGACATTTGACATAAAGCGAAATCGGTGATTAATTTAAGATTTAAGCCAAAATTTCTAAATCGAAATTGCCTAACTCATTCAAAAATATATTGATTTATATAACCATATACTATGTGGTAGCATCAAACATGCCGCCATAAAGAAAAAAATTCATAGGTGCTTATATGGGTATACTACTGCATGTTGCTCTATTGACAATGTGTAATCGCATTAAATTGAATAAATCTTTGGAAAACGCTAATTATAGCAAAGAACTGAATTTGAGTTATACCATTGCAATTTCATATTGAAGAGACTTTTGGTAACAATACAATTAATTTGGACATAAAGAAATATGCTGTGATGAATTTTGTAAAAGACTTAATATGAATTATATATACCAATAGACTTTTTTGTGCGTGATTGACTTTGATTAAAGTTTTATTTTTGATTTCTAAATTTAATTATATCCCCCTACTCGATTCTAAAGCAATAGTGTTGCCAAAATATTTAAAAATATGAGCTTACTACAAACATTTATGTGTAGAAATCGATGTTACACATTAACACTATGTTTATTTTGTCTAGATATACATTTCCGATTAGCAAAAAGTTATTTCGAGTTTTACCTACCCACTGTGTATAGTCTACTAATTCCCAAAAACTTTCTTTGGTTTTCCGTAAATAAAAATGATGAAAAGTAATTGACTACCGGCAATTAAACGTTTTGGCAAACCTTTATCCTACTTTATTTATTACATTTTCCAATAAAAAAGTAGACTATGGTGTAATTTCCGAGTTAATAGAACAAAGCAATTGTTTCACATTGAAATAAAATAACTGTAGCTGTTCACCTACCTGTGCTGTCTGTGGCAGGTTATCCTATAATAATACAGTTGTGCTTGAAATCCAATATCGATTTAGAAAACTAACTTGGTTATTATTAATTAATCAATCCTATGCATACGTATAAGTCAATGACAGTAAGTAAGAAACCAAGCGAATGTTTGACTTTCTGTTTTTTCCTCTTCTAAAAAGTGGAAGCCCTAATTTAGTTTTTGTCTTGATTATAGACGCCAACTGATTTTTTATTCATTTATGTATTTTATACAATACGCTTACGTCTATTGTTGACGTTTGCGTTTCAGTTTCTATTTTTTTTATCCAGTCGTATTGTTCTTGTATTGTTTATTTTTTTAAATAATATTGCAGTAGTCGGAACAACATTTTTTGCGCTAGAAGTTGCCTTTATGTGCGAATGTGGTTATTAAACTATATAAAAATAAAATTTTATTGACAACCTCAAGAACAATAGTGTAACTTTAGGCCCTGCAGCATTTATAACTTTCTATAGCATACATTCTATTATTTTACCTATTCATTTACCTACTTCACATTTTTATTATTTTTATAAATTCTGGAAAAATGAAATTCACAAAAAATTATAGGTTATGCTGAACAAGTTTCCATTGATAGAAAATGCTTAAAACAATCCGGCTAATCCTGAAGATGATACACGAATCGTAACTGTCATTACACTGTAAAATTTCAAAATTTACTTAACTAATGTTACATCAATCGAGATTGGCATTAGGAGCAGGCAGAGCAAAAAACAAACACATAGACTTTTGAAATTTGTTAAGCCATTGCGGATGATATTATAAATAGTAACGGCTCAAAATTATTTATTTTAGGAGGGCAATAGAATTCAATAACAAATACTAGATTCGTTTTTAACATATTTTAGATACTTAACGTTAGAATTGATTTGTTGTTTTTGTGTGTTATAGAATTATGAAGTAGCTTTCACACAAAAATCTATCATGCGCTAACACCCCAGCATTATTTCTACCTACCCCTCTACGTCTTAAAATAAACCTTTGAATAGTATTATTAACCATTAAACTTCAGTTAATAAAAATTAACAAATAATTTATAATTTTTACTAAAAATCAAATACCTACATTTATTAATCTGAAATCTAATATTTAAAAAATTATGTATCTGCCTGTTCTGCTGAATATTAAAGATAGAAATTATCTGTACATTTATCACATTGTATTCAAGACTTTCCAGAAGATTAACTGAAAATAAAGGTAATGCCATTTAAAATATCGACATTAGAATCCTTTTATTACTATTATATTGGTGATAAAATAAACGAAAACTACGCTTATTAAAAGAATAATCCTTAAAATAAACGTTTACGTGTAACATCATTGTCAAATAATTTGAAAATCAAAATATCTTTCAGTTTTCGTTCTTCAATTCAACATACTACAATACAACTCGGCCCCATAAATTCGAAATTCAAATTCGCAAGGATTTCAATGAGTCAATTAACTGTAATTAATAACGTAATTAATTCTGATACAATTCATCAGTAAATTTTAATACAATTACCCAATGTAACAAACAGTTCACGGTCAGAACAATAAAATGTTTTTATTTTCAACTGTAAATTTTATTTATATTTGTGCAACACAGAATAACTTTTATTCTAAGCTCTTTAACACATAAAACGCTTCCTTTATCAATAATTTAAGCGCAAAACAAAAGCGTTAAAGTTTGTTTCTCAAAAAACACATTTCCTTTTTTGTTATTGTCGTTTTGTTTCCTAGTTCCACTTCATATAGTACTAAATTTATTAAATGAATCAAGTAATTGGAAGCCATTATTCATAATCTTAAAAGATGTGCTAAAACACGAGAATTATGAAGCCGATCATAAGTAATTTTGAGAATGTCTGGAAAAACATAACCATCTATATTAAACAGGATTAGTTTTCTTCCGCTAAGGGCCTGACAGAGTACAATCATAAAAGTACCCCCCTAAACTATACTAGGACCCCTGCGGGTCTCTACGGAGTTGATTGCCATGTTTCGTCGTACTCACCGTTCCTCCTACAAAACCGGCCCTGCTGTTATGTTTCAAAATTAATTAATTGCATTGTTATAGCCACGCATGCCAAATTATAGCCAATAATAAGTAAATGAGAAACTACATATAAGATTCTTGGATGATATTACGTTATTCCGAGCTATTGCATTCGTTAATTGTTTTAGTTTTTATTTTTAATTGCACTGATCTATTGCCTTGATTTGACTGTAATAAAATAATGTCCAATTTCAAATATCAACAAAAACAGGGGAAGACTTGACTGATAATGGTAATATTGATATGCAACAAAGAACAAACCGTTCTTTACGTCGACGATTTTAAAATTCTTACAATTTAATAAACAGAAGATTTCATAACTATTATCAATAGGAAGACATACGATAGGCCAAAGTATATTATCGGTGATTAGTTTCCATTTCTTATGTCCAACGATGGGGATCTATTTCTTTTTCTTTCATTTAAAAGTATAAAGAATGATTTATATAAATAAACGTATGCTAATAAAGACACTGATAACTTTCACTGCTGGCAAAGGCAGTACAAGAAAATGAGTCCGAGTGTTATAGGATAACCGACCGAAGAACTAATTGCCGCATTGGAAAGCGAAATCCATGACGGTGACCGGCTAGGACTCGGCGTTGCAGTCTGCGAGGCTATCGGAGTCCGCAGCTCCGGTAAAATCGCCGTTGTTACTTCTTGCTCCTCTTCGGCGTCTCCGTACTCCGAAGTATCTTTACGACCTTTTAGGCGTTTCCATTTCTTTGACTTTTCCTTATGTGGTGGTTTGCGAGCCTTTACGTCTACATATTTCGGTGTACTCGCCGTGCTTGTAGATTTTACAATTAAATGAAGTTCTAGACATAAAATAACACCAAAATAAAACATCTTTCAATTACATCCCAAGCACGTATAAAAATGAAAGCGTATATAAAACTTAATTTCGTTACAATACTCTACCTTGTAAGCGTACGACACCCTCTGCTTTTCCGAGGAGATTGGAAGATGTGCAAACGTAGTTACCGAAGTCTTTTCTTTCTAAGGAACGTATTGTCAAATTCATAAGAAGAGAGTATTCATTTAGAACTGTTTCCGTCATAACATATTTTTCGCTCTGCAGCAATTTTTCTCCTGAAAATAAACGTTAACAATAAGCGTACAGCGTCTGAGCAGTTTTCTATCTTAAAAGAAAAGTTAAAAACGGCCGACCTCAGTGTTACACAGGTAAAAGAGAAAAACAGTTAGTTAGGGTTAAAGTGATATACGAATGGTCAAAGGGTTTAGCTGAAAGGTGCGACCAGAAGGTGTCTGGAGCTCCGTTTTCACCATCGTATAGATATACGGGACTATCGGTTTAGCCGGCGTCGAATCTCTAGGGAGTAGTGCTGCTCTGTTGCTTACCAGTTTCATCCCGCATCCAGTGGTTCATTGCGCGAGGTGACGCTTCGACGTAACACTGGATGACGACGTCGCTAGACATGGGTGCTGCTACCAGTTGATTGGAAACCCTTATTAAGGGATGAACTGTAAATGACATGCAAGAGATTATTACGAATGTTGTGCTACGTGTTAACGAATTCACACTTACAATGTACTTTGACGACAAATCGCTTGCTGACGGAAGGAGGAATTCCGTTGCTTGCGATGCACAGATACGGTCCCATGTCGGAGCGTTGAATATTATTGAGTACTAAGGTGTCACCGTCGTACGAGCGAAGAACTGCAAATCATAGTTAGCAACGACAATCATTGTATCGAACAGTATATTTTCGGTTATCAGGTTATACCTACAAGATAAACCAAGCGCCCGTATATTATCAAGTGTCAGTTGCAGTAACACCCAGTCTTATACACGTATATAAAATGTTAGGCGTCCCATACATAGCAATATTTCAAAATGCCAAGAAATAACGTCGAGTTGTGCCAATGCGGGCCATTGCCGGCTCGCGGAGCGTCGCGGCCACCATTCAACCAATCGAAAGAATAAAGACAAATGCTTAGCGTGGAACACTGGTGGATATAAATGCCAGTTGCATTTACTACTTGATAGAACGCGCGACTGAACTTTCGCAAAACCCTGAATTGACGTTCATAATAATAATCTTAGAGGGACAGTAAAGTGCACGCGTCGGTCCGGTCCGCGTAGTTACGAGCGACAGCAAATCTTTGATGCTCGGACACGTGCACGGAAGATCTCTACACACCTTGAGATCGTTCTGCAGCAAATTTCTCGAGATAATAACCGATTTGAAATTTAAATGAGAAAGGATTTATAGGAAGCAAAATGCAGCAGTACGAGAGTTGTCAGAACTACCGATAGGCGAGCAACTTGAATTTTTCATTGCACATATTCAGTAGCGGTGGAATGCAAATCGGGATTCGGCAGAGAGCCGGATTAGGCACAAGGCGGCACCAGCTGCTCTCAAACTCAATGAGATATTATTTCAGCGAACGTAAATAAATTGTTTTCTTCGGTTTCATATCGATTTCTGCGGTAGGCGGTCCTACCTTGTTTTTCACGACCTCCCTCGTGGCGCAGCACTAGGTTGCGGCTGTCCTCTCGTCTCCACAAGACGGTAGGCTCCGGCACACCCGTAGCATGACATCGAAGCCTCACGGTGCCGCCCTCCACAGCTAGTTCACCTCCGCTTTCGGTAGATTCGTTATCGTTGAGAATGTCCGGAGGGATGACCACCTCTAGGTTCCCCATCTGTAAACAGCCACGACTAAGCCGCTAAGACTGAAATACTGCTTCAAGCTTAACTGGGCGATGATAAATACCACCGCAATGTACCTGGCTCCGCATGGGGTCCGTATTAATTTGGCACATGTACGTTCCAGAATCATTCTTTTGCACGTTGGAAACGTGCAGCATCCATGTGTTGTGGCCATTATGCGTAACGGAAAGACGAGGATTTTGCGCCACCATGTGCGTGTGGATTGCGAGGATCGCTTTCGAATCGGACTTAATCCAAGCCACCTGAAACTCGATTAACTTGGATACGAATAGCGGATATATCCGCTTACAAATGCACAGTCAAGTCAGGGCGAATTGTCGCGAACTTTTCTATATAATTTCATTTGCGATATTTGGCGAGTGCGGTGCCGCAGGCCTCGGATGAGTTTACACACCGTGATTTTATTACCAGCGGAGTTGGTCTGAAAAGTAGTAGGTAACAAACTCAATAAGTGCGAGATGCACGTCTGATTGGATGTCTTTGTGTTACCTCCGGGGATGTCACACAATGTAATCAACGCGTATAGGCCGCAATGCTAAATGAAATAACCTCGCGACGGAATCAATTTTGTTGTAATTTTTGTTTTATTTTGCCTTTGGCTACATTTAAGTGTTTGCCAGTTACGCGGTTTCTTAAGCGTTTTGCATTATATTTTTGTTTGTTTTCTTGTCTGTTTGTTTGCTTTTAAGATTAGATATCGACTTTATATAAAGATTTATATTTTCGAGAGTGTCATGACTGTGCATTGTTACTTGAAGTCGACGTGAGAGTGTATCAACATTCGCGTCGAAAATACATACGTACACATTTACATATCGTCAAACATCTACTCACACAATACCTACGGTGTTTATCGAAAAATTAACGTGTTCGAGGTCCTGTGAATCAAACAAAACTATAATACCAACCACATTTCTTCTCTATAAGTATTTAAGGTTCGGACCAGGGACGCAAGTGTCAGCACCGATCTCGCGTAATATGTTAACCCGTGGCGTATGCGGCAGTTTCTCGGGTTCATTGTCATAAAAACTAGTGGAGATATGCTGGAGTCAGCCAGCAATAAACGTCATTTTACAGATGCTGCCACTTGGTAATACCTTGTACGAGGAGAGGTGGTTGACGACGCAGGTAAAGTAGACGTCGCGGCCTTGTGTCACCGTGTGATTTTCAAGCGGTGCTAGAAATTCGGGTTCGACCTCGATCACCTGACCTGCAACAGAGCGGGAGATAACTGCTTAGACTTGCCAACGGAATAAGTGAAGTGAAACTAAAGATATTCTTGGGAATATTCCGCTGAAAGCGAGCCGCGAACGTGTCCGGCGTACGAGATCCTTCCCGGCGCAAGAATTCAAATACTCGAGATGTCACATTCAGCAAATGAGACTGATTTACATTGGAATGCTGTTTATTAAATATTTAACCCGACAGTCCGAGTCTTCAGGTGGAAATAGGCCTATAGAAGACGCCTCAATGGACGACGCTATCGGCCCGATGTGCAACTCCGCAGATGTGGTTTAAACAACGGGGACTGATAGCATTCAGGCCGTGCCAACCCCTCTGTATCGCAACGCGTCCGCCTCTCGCCCTCTGTAGCTCTCGGGAAACGTCACTTCTGGCACAGTAAATCGCAAAATCATTCGACTGAGTGCTTTGTGAAAAGCTCTAGTTGTAAAGTCGCGCTTAGCCTGCGCTCTGCACGAATAACTCGCTGCTACCGAAGGCGACCTTTACAACTACAGCATAATACAATATACTTGCTCGATTATCAAGCCGAAACAAACGCCAACTAATAAGTAGAGGTCGTGTGTATCCCAGATATTGACTAAATTACGGCATTTATTGCCCGAATACGCGAAGCATCGTATTTAGCAGGGAATTAAATCTCACAAACAATGTTATCCAGCTATCAACGATGACCGTCCGAATCGTCTATTTAATATCTAAAACATATGAAACATACCTACGCTTCCTCTTCTAAAGCTATATTGATTTCAGAATCCGGAGGAAAGGCAAATCCCTATTATTTCTTTAACTCTATCATCATTCCCGGCGAATGGCGCGGCACTCAAGCCTTCCATTTTCTAGAGCCGACAAGCTGAAAATCTGCAATGAATTTGGATACTGTGGCAGACGCGCGCGTGAGCGGAACTGCGAAAGGTCAGCCACCATACGTTTTTCACGTTTTCGTTACAACTAACAGTCAAATAAACGTTAATCAACACGGGGAATGCGGTCGTATAAGTAACGGTTGAATTAAAGAACGTTATGAACCGATTACTGTAAAATTAGGACGCTAATTGATTAATCTGAATAATTCGATAAGATCACTCGTTTCCGTACGAAATCGTTTAGTGTTACCGTTCTGTTTAACATCAAATCAGGCATTTAACTTTCTGCTCCTCCACGAAACGATACGATTTCTGCAGAATAGCAAGATCAAACTCTCGATCACAAGTTGAGAAAATGTTTAGCAAACATGTTTTGTATGAGTAATATTAAATTCCTAAAATATCAGAATATCCAGCGTGCGCCGACACTCCGCGGCATTGGGTTTAAATAAGCGGCCAACTATTTACTGGCAACCTGCAAGAATGCGTGCCGGTATATTTTGGCCTGAAGAATGACGACTCCCAAAGGCGCAAGTGAACGGTTCAAATAATTCAGTGTCGCCGTGGCGAAATCAACAAATTAGTATTGCAGCTACTCCGACATTGTTAATCCAGGATTAGTCGCGGCTTTAACGTGCAGCCGCAGCAATGGCGTCCGATCGTGCCTCGTACTAAGCGTTTCCAGAAAACGTCTGTGCCGGAAAACTGAGCGTTTATTACCGGCCGTATTAAATATGCCGCAACAATGCAACAACTTCCAGCTTTTTCTTCCTACCGAAATTCCTCGTCCCCTCTAGCCAATCACTTACTTTTCACTTGGAAGCGCACATTAAACTGCCAGATATCACCCTGCGCACACACTCCAAGAGATTAATTCGATGCTATTTTGTAAGTCGGCGTTGTGCAGGTCCATCATGCACATTTGCCGTTAGAGATAAGTGGAGTCCCGGCCCAGTCCCGCTCCATCGCTAAGCGCTTTATACTTGTTGATTCCGTATGCATCGACTGCGAGAATTAACTAGCCGAGAAAAAGAGAGAAACACTAATCCCTCTATAAGAACCTTATGGATACACATTTATCTCCGCTTATTATTTACATGCACGTTTGAAATTTAGAACAATAGAAATCCTAGAAGCTTCGGTGGCAATGTGTGACTCTGCCGTGCAAGTTTGCGTAACGCTGTTATTTGAATCGCTAGCCTGAACTTAACCGAGACTCAATTTACTGGCGGATTAAGACACTCGTAGCTATTTACTAACCCCGTCGAACAAGCGGCGTTACGGTTCTTAATAAACGAAGGCTATGTCATTGTCTCGCGTCATTAAACGCGAACTGCTCGATGCCGGGACTATGGAGCTTACGTACACAGTGTTTTTGAGTGAACTGCAATCGTGCGCAGGATTTCAAAGTGTACAGGTTTAGGAGACTGTTGTGCCGAACTCTTGTAAGCAATGTCAACAAAGCCGGTATAATGCTCTTTAGAAGGCAGACTTTCTCTCTTAATAAACGTAGGTAATAGCAGGCAAAAATGAACATTTCGCGGAACCGTTTATTACGAATCTTTCGTGCCCGACATTTACTTGCCTCTGAATGCGCTTATCTGTGGAGTTGAAGGAATGTGTGTCGCGACAATTAATATTGTGAACATAAAACGACGTGAAGAGAGTACCTCCAAGCAGAAGTACTGCGAAGCTAGAGGAAACGTGTCTGTCGAAAGATAAGCCCCAAATTAACTTCCTTAATTTGCTATGTTTAGAAAATCATCCAACATTCGTTTTACACTACCCGTTCTCTGTTTGCACACACTCTAAGCCGATTTCGCTAAAAATACACGTTAATATTTACTTCGACATTAACGGACATTTCCAGAAAATGTAGATAGGACTGGACTGACAATGGCGTGGTAACAGCTGTCCGCTTTTCTGTCAACATAATTCAGCGCGATTTAGTTTTTACGATGAAATCAAGAAATGAAAACAACAAATCGATCGAATTTAATAAAAACTCCGCTTTATTATTTAAATTTAAAATGCTTTTGTCGAAGGGGTTTCGGTTTAATGTTTATAAAATTTATCGATTGTTAAGAAAATGCGAGGAACCAATTCGCTTTTAACCTAATTTCCTATTTTTGGAAATTGACAATATCATGTTAGTAGCAATATTTAACCGATGTCGCATTTTCAAGGAAAACCTTGTGTACATAGTAATCAAAGCAACGGCGCTTACCCATAACGGATGTAATATGGGTATCTATCAATTATCTTGTATCCGAAGCATTTTGATAATTATGAAGAATATTTGGTTACATAAAACAAAATATTGATGTGCGTGAGTTCTATTTTATTTAAATACAAGTCAATGTCTTTATTTACTGTTTTGTTTTCTAGAATTTCTTTTCTCTACGGTATTTATACAACTCTACAAACAAAATTTTTGTAGTTCTCATTTGTTTCCCATCACTTCACAATAACAGTTTATTGTTGCATCACCTTCAAACAGACAATGAGTCTCCGCTATTAAAGGCAACCACGGCGGTAAAGACGGAATTTATTACTGTATTTCTGAAATGGAAATGAGTTTAGTCTTTAACCGGTAGAGTAGGAGTAATGGAAATGACCGGTGCTTGATACGATAAGTGATAAATATGTTATGAGGTGAAACTTAACTGAACTCAACAATTATGTACCAAATGTTGTTTTTTTGCTTTTTGTTAGAGCTAACTGAAACTTTTTTAAATAAATAGAAGATGTGTATTAGGAAAGAAGGACATGAAATCGTAGTCAAACACTGAAATTCCATATCTTTTAGAAGTAGTAGTTTTTTGCTTCACAGATAAATCACAACCTTGTATTGTAAAAGTGGGATGCGTACCTGCATTTGAAGTAATTGCATATGAACAAACTGCAGCTGTATTATTGTACCAGGAAAAGCTGTCTCAAATGTTTTTGTAGTAATAAAGAACTTAGTTTAGCGTAACGGACTGGGACACTTCCCAAGAGACAAGAAAAACAAGAAAAAGAAAACCTGATTATGCTTTTTTTGGAGATCATTTGGTGAGCCAGTCTTGTAGTTAACTAATACATATGTCTACTGTGGACAATCCATTAGTCTGACTTTTTGTCAACTGAAAAGGTAAAAGAATCAGAATTTACTCGTACTGGCTGTATAAGAAATTACGAGACTCGTTTGGGCAAAATTGCTAATGCCACTCAGTTACTGTAGGGAATCAAAGTATTGCGGCAAAAGTCCATATTTTAATGGCAAGGTAAAGACAATTAAGATTAAGACGACGTGTGAGCATTGTGGTTTTCAATAAATATTTACAAAATCAAAATTGTTCAAAAAAATCAGCGACATATGTAGTTATGTAAAGCGTTAGCTTCTTTAGCACCAGGTTTCTTTAATGGGATTGTTGTATTGACCCGATTTTGTAACCAAAAAGTACATATTTGGATTTAACATAGGCTTCCTCACAATCGAGTGGACTAACTAATAATCTGACGACGTAACGGAGGCATGAAATACAGTATGTTCATATGATATTAAATATTCTACCTTTTATAACAAAAAAGGCCTACACATCTTGACTTTGACATGTTAAAATCTCTAAATCGGCTGCTTTACAACTAACTATCAATGCATATTTATTTATGACTTTTCTATCCAACAAACTACGGGCAAATTAGAAAAAAATTAAGTTATATTACAACAATTGTAACAATTACATTTCTAATTTAATCAACTTTGACCATCTATCTGAAAATGAGTGTATCCCAAAACATGTCTGCTCTGCCAGGCAGCATAGTCAACGTTTTGGAATACATTGATGAAGAAGATTGCAAGTTCTTTATTAATCTTTATTATATATAGTTCCTCATTTTGAGCATGGATTTCTATTCTAATTAATAAAGCTGAATTTGATATTTCAAAAAAACGTCTACTCTACTAACCTGAGGAAATACTTATAGGCTATACGTCAGACCTAAGATTTTGATCTTGGCCATAATAATCTTTAACATCTAGAACTCAAATGCGGAAATGCATTGAGAAATACACCAAATAAAATATAATTACCTATTTTGGCTCAATACAATGTTGAGATATATTCAGGCAAAATTGTCAGCATCTGAACGTCTACAAGTATCCAAGACAAAAACAGATGAAGGATTTAAAGAAGTCCTCGACTCAACTGATGAGAGCATTACGTCTTTATAAAGAAAGCAATTCCTAATCAACTATCTAGCCCTTTCCAAGGTTTTTGACACTCAAGAATTTGTTTTGGAAATTCACGCACACAAGCTCAAATAGTTAGTTATACCAGAAAAAGGTTACAAGACTAACGATCCTAGTTAGAAAAAGGTTGTACAGAATTTGATCCCATAAAGAATATTAACAGTGAATTGGACATTCAGCGTTCAACTTATCATGGGAACTATACACAAAGCATATCGTTGTCCTAATTAACAAACCACGTAACTCCAAAAAATACGATTTTGAGATTTTCATGCTATTGCATTCGTTTATGGTTCCTGCACAACTTCACCAAACCTCATAACTCCAAAAAATTTAAATCATCGAACAAAAGTGAAAAACAAACCACGTATATTTTTAGCAGGGAATTTCGTTATTGTAACTCCTAGCAGCGGCAGCCTGTTGTAATGCAAAAGTGTGCTGTCTGTGCAGTGTTTGGATTTATCTGTGATTACATTTTTTTATTGTTTGGAGGCTATATGGCACGTGTTTGAAGGTTGGTAATGCAATATAATATTATTTTAGCATAAAATTATAATGAATATAAAATTTTAAGTTGAAAACTAACCTGTTTGAAAAGGATATGTGATTTACGTGTTTTGTTAACAAAACAAAGTTTTAGGTTAGTTTGCAATTTTTGAGGAGTTACACGTTTTCATTCTATCATCGTTTACTTTTAAAATAATTTAATTAAAATTGTACTTTACTAAGTTTAGTTTGAATTCAGGTAATTTATAAGTTTTATAAGGATTTACTAGCAGAAAAACATTATTTTTTGTGTACTTCTACTAAACTCAGATGGAGTTACGTTGTGTGCTAATCTGTTCTTTATGAAGTTACGAGGTTTTATTTCAATATGAAACGGTAGATACGGGGTTTATCTACAATTAAAGGTTTTGAATGAAAGACATTCCAGGAGTTAAGTGGTCTGTATTCGTTTTATTAAACTGACCACTAATTACGTTTTTGTTACTTTTCAGTTCAAAAATGTCTTCGAGAACAAAAAAAATACTACAACTAGCAATAATTGCACAATCTGACAAGGGAAATGGTGGATGTTTGCTTTCGCCGCCGGTCAAGAACCAAGATTGTACTGACTGTACTAATTCACCTTCAAAGATTGACAAGGAAGATGTCATTGTTGATGATATTATTTCTACAGCAGACACGTTCATGATTGAT
>VTPC01089884.1:276470-328091 GCA_011009095.1 Ignelater luminosus | reverse complement strand
AAAATGGCATCTTAATTCAAATATTTCCTGAATCTGAAGCTCAAAATCAAACAGCTGATGTAAATGACTTAAATAATTTAATAATACTGGAGACTGAAAATAATAACAAAAATGTTAATAACACACAATTAGTGGAGGAAAAGGAAGAAGCTGGAAATTTTGATATAAGTCAAGATATAAGTTTGGGAAGTCTTCCTATAAACCTAAACTTTTCAGATACTGAAGCACTTAGTGCTATTAAAGAATTACATTATGATTGTAACATACTGACGCATACAGACCTTGATTATAGTTTAATAAGTGAAAGTGTTTACTGTCAAGCAGAAAAATCTAATGAGTTTATCTCAGAACCATGTGACAAGGGAACAAAGGATGCAACGGAGTTAAGTCAAGAGGTAAACAGTAGACAAGAAATCATTGTGGTAGCTGAAGTTTACAATGAGAAAAAATCAATTACCAGAACCTAGAGTTCTGTGGGATAATAAAATGGCAGAACCTAATCATCAAATCAGTACTACTATTGACGTAGAAACTGCTGATATAAATGACTTGAGTATAATTACAATAGAAACAGAAGAAAATAACAGTGTTAATAACACAGAACCAGTTAAGGCAATTGAAGAAGCTGAAAATCTTGATAAAGATATAAGTCAAGATATTCTCAAACCCAGAAGAAGGAAACGACATCAAGTAACAGAAAATGATTGGGAAGTTAAAAAAGCAAAGATCTTACGTGAACAAGGTAAAGAATACAAAGGGAGAAAGGTTATAGATGGAATAGTCACGGGATTTGTCAGTAGGCCTAAGAGAACGATGAAAGAAATTACTTGCAAATGTAAAAGTAAAACCTTTCATTGCAAGACATTGACAGAAACAGAAAGACAAAAGATGTTCAATGATTTTTGGAAGTTGAGCTGGCAGGAAAAAAAGATTTTCCTAAAAACTATGACAGATGTAAATTTTACCCAATGATCTCGGGATAGGAAAATTGAAAAAACTTCACGCCGAAAATTTTCTTTTAAATTCTATTTATGTGTAAATAATTCAACAAAGGTCAGAGTATGCAAAAAGACATTACTGGCAATTTTAGGGATAGGAGAATGGATGGTCAACAAGTGGTTAGAAGACGGAGGAGAAGATCATGTAGAGTTGGAAGAAAAAGACGAAACCGACGAGAGAACTGAAAATAAAAGACAATCCAAGAAGATTACAAGACAACGAGATTTAAATAAAAGATTAAATTTATTAAAAGAGTTTTTATTGGCATTGCCAAATGTAGAATCACATTATTATCGAGCATCTTCTCAAAAACTCTATTTGGAGCCTTGTTGGACGCCAAAGTCTCAGTTGTTCAAGGTTTATACTGACAATTGGTGCAAGGAAAAAAAATGCAAGCCACTGGCTTCCTGTACCTTCCACAAAACGTTTGAAGATCTGAATTTGTCGTTATACAGACCGAAGAAAGATCAATGTGATATATGTAGAGCATACAAGCTAAAACACATTACTAGTGAAGAATACAAGGATCATTCAAAGAAGAAAACCGCTGCTAGGCAAGAAAAAGACAACAATAAAAGAAATGAAGAGCATGTTTACACGGTGGATCTTCAGAGCCTGTTATTGTGTCCTAAATCAAATGCTTCAGGCATATATTACAGGAGGAAACTTTCGGTCCACAACCTTTGTATCTATGATCTAAAGACAAAAGATGGATTTTGTTACCTGTGGAATGAAACAGAAGGCGAACTCACTGCAAATGAGTTTGCAAGCATTGTAAGTCATTTCATTCAATCCCAGTTACCGCTTCGCAACAATGCAAAGAAAATAATAATTTTCAGTAACGGCTGTAACTATCAAAACAGAAGTTCTATTTTGAGCAATGCCCTGTTACATTTAGCTGTTAAGTACAAGATCTGTATCGAAAGCAAATATCTGGAAAAAGGCCACACTCAAATGGAGTGTGACTCTATGCACTCCACCATAGAGCGGTATCTACAACAGAGAGAAGTTCATGTGCCAGCTGATTATGTAGAGATATGCAAAAATGCTAGAAATCATCCTACACCTTATAAGGTTACTTATTTAGAACATTCATTCTTCAAAAACTATGCAAACCCCACAATGTACAAGTCGATCCGTCCTGGATTGAAGAAAGGTGACGCCAAAGTTACTGACATCCGCTGTTTAAAGTATTCTGACGACGGAAGAATTTATTACAAACTAAATTTTGAAGATGAGTTCAAACTATTACCTGTTTGCGAGGATAACGCAAAACAATCGGAAGAAGCTTCAAGAAAATCCAGACAAAAAAGACAGGATCCAAAATCATTATTAAGCCATGCTATAGACAAAATGCAAGCATTTCGTGAAGCAAATTTTCCAAATTTGTACGACAGACTGCTTCAATCCATGAAAAGGTCAAAATTACCATCGTTACATGTATTTTTACTAACATTTTGTTTTATTTGACATTTTTATGTGTTTCCAAATATAATATATCATAATTATCTCATTATTCCAATTTCTAGTATTTTATTTAAAACCTTATACTCATTGTCAGACCACTTAACTCCAAATTTAAATTTTTCAAACCACGTATCTTTTATACACATACCGTGTAACTCCTTAACGTAGCTATTTTTAACCTGGTAACTCCATTGTAATTATTAATATGTTTAATTATATAACAATATGGCTTATATACATCTCAGAATACTTTAAACTTTATTGTTAAGAATAAACAATAATAATTTATCTATTCACTGTCGAATAAATCAGTTTTCTGTTCTTCCTGTAAAAAGTGGGAAATGCGAGTTACGTGGTTTGTTAATTAGGCCAACGATATATGAACTTTACACACAATCTAGTTAAAACCCTCAGAACTGTTTACCATGTTACTGTTTTGTATAGGTTGTTTTATAACAGCACAGGATGTTCTAAATTCAGTCTTGAAATGTTTGTTGACGTTTTCAGAATATTTCAAAAAACGGGAAATTGTTGGTTTCTATTTTTCCTTGTTCACTTGCTTATCTTTGAGGTGTGTACTGATGTATTAGGAATTTCATTACACATCCATCTTTTCTACTAGCTAACAGCAAGTTCTAGATATTGTCTCATAAATATTTTGATTTTTATTTTGATTAACATTTTGTTGTGTGCAGTTCTAGTGCAATCAGATGTACAGGAATGTCTCATTAATTCCCCAAGTAAAGATTAGATGTTAATGATCAAGAGAGATAAATTTAGAAATCACCTTCAATCTTTGGATTAGTAAAAGTTAGTTGCCAAGAGGTCAGAGGTTGAAAACTTATAGCGTCATGTTCCAGTAGGTAGCACAATTCTTATTGATCTTATATCTGTGCTATTCTCAGATTGTAAACATTTGGTAAATCAAATGCAGTGTCTAAAATGTGTGCAAGGTAGTATGAAAATATTGCTATTGATATCTAGAAGTTGAATATAGGATCAACTCTACGGGTTGTTCTGTGCCGATGTAAAGTAACTTTGTATAAAGTTTCCAGGTCAATAGCTCTGAGATAGTACCTATCCTATGAATTGTTTTCATGTTGTCATGGTTTTTTAAATAGTAATATTACAGTACAGACTGTTGTTGAAAAGTTTATAGCTTTTTTAATCATGAGTCTCTTTTATCATCTTATTCTACAATCTTTTGACACATTAAAAAGTTCTGACAAAACCAAAATCGGTAATTACAAAAATTTCAACCAAGTAATTTGCTATATCAATCTAAAACTGCAAAAGAAATTGTCTTACATATTTCTAAACAGATTTCTTAGCTTTTGTTTTTCTTTAATTTGGGCACCGACTGCTAGGGTCATATGAACTTTTTTGCTGATTCCAGGTCCGAAATCACGTCGACTCCATATAGCTTTGCTCTAGCTATGTGTGTCATTTACACCATGCATTCAGAGAAGATATGGGATATTCTAATAGTTTTAGGTAGTACATCACAATAGAATTTTTCCACCACTGAAACGAAATATAGCTTACTTAAAGAACAACCATATACAGGGTGAATTTCTTTAGTCTAAGCAATAGAATATCTCGAAAACAACGCATTTTTAAAACAAATATTTTAAATAAAGCTTCTCTGTTTTCAAGGAAGAAACAAAATGGCATTATCCGTTTGTGATTGGCTTGACGTCTTCAAGATTAGATCAAGGCCATCCTTTCCTTTCTAAATGTAAACCAATACTTGCCTTACAGATTATTGCTCTACGCTAAAACACAAATTGCTTTTGTCTGAAACCTTTTTTATTTAACTTCAATTTTCTAACATTACTTTTGAAAAACGAAGTGAGATCAAAAAATGTTTAAGATCAACGTTGTTCGTTTTTTAGCGTAAGAACAATATTTTGTAGATAACTTTTGTTTTAAAAATCCGTTGTTTTCAAGATATTCCAATGTTTCAATATACAAAAATCACCTTGTAGTTGTATCTGAAAATGGTCACTTCAGTTACTTCCAGAACGTGATCTTAAAGATCTTTCCGGCATCGAATTAAAAGAGATTCGACTGTATATTAACTACAGTTTAAGGAAACCTAGAGATAAATATTGTTCTCACCTTCTATCTATGGTTTACGTATCGTCAAAATCATAAGTTCCATTCAAAGAAATAATATTCTTATATCCCTTAACTAAAATACAAAAATAGCTTTCAAGGCTAAATCAAAAGTACTTTAATCTCTTTACATTATTCTGAAAACCTGATAATCTGATAATTTTCAAATAAAAGATCTTGCTCGTAAGTGATGTGGCGGAAACCACATTGTTTCTGTTATTAACTTCTTATATGAATTTTAATTTAGAAAATGTCGTACCGAAATTTAATTTAATGCATCGAGGCGGAATTAATATTATTATATTCTTTTGCTCAAGTTCATTTCATTCATTAACAGTATCAAGAAATTTTGAAAGCTTTTAAAACCTTCCGTATACATTAAACGTCAAGCTTCCATTAAGAAAAACAAAATTATATTTTTCTGATTAATTTTTGATATGTTTTGGTGACAGTTTCGTAACAATATTAATATTAATTAATTGTTTAATAGACACCAGGCTTCTGCACAAAAGAAAATGTATTGTATTCGAGAGGCGCAATGTAGATCAATGTTAATGTAATCCATCAACAAGATAGGGCTTCACCATATTTTGGTCTACGGTTTGAACAAGTTGAATGAAAGTTAAATTTGTTGGATGTTGAATTATATTAAATTTATACAATTTAGTTGCCATATTTGATTTTTAAAACAATTATATCATTTATCTGCGTTTTTTATAAATAAACCAGTTTTAAATAAAGCTATCTCGTCATACGTGAGGGAGCTTTGATACAATAGTAACCGTCAAAATAGAAACTATTATTATACAGAAGGGGGAAACAAATATTTCTTACAGGTTCTGTTTATCTTATTAACTGACATTTGACATATAGGCATAAACCTCTCGTTATATAAATGCTAAATGCTTTCACTAAGATCTGAAACGGTTCTTTGCTTTTATACGACGCTTCCAGGTGGTGTTCCTAATGAAATTTCAGTATAATCCTTCTTTTGTTTGTGTTTCATGCGTAATTTAGTATATTTACTTTACGAATGAATTAATGTTGCTGTATTTTGAATGTGAAAATAATTTGCCACCTCATTAATTAATAAAATGTATGTATGCACAAACGCACGGAGTGTCTGAAAGAGGTGTCTAAAGCTAATAATTGTTTTATTATTAAAATCGTAAAGTTTTGTCATTAAGGGAGCTTCTTCCTCTTCTTTGTAAAGCAGACGTTAGAAAAACAATTGAATGTCTGATTTCAAAGAAATGACGATAACTTCTATTGTTTTAAATCTCAAGACATATTAAAATGTTCCTTTTATTATAAGCATTGTTTTCTCTTTCCAATATTGCAGAAACTGAATATGTTTAAGTTAATGCTGTACAAACAATACGAGATTTTCTAAAACTTTTCATCATTAAGTATCGTATTACAGTAGCTATGACGTTGACCGGCCCTTTTGTTTGCTATCTGAATCAGATCTATTAGAAAGTTATTAGAACAACGCTAGTTTTAAGGATAGCTGAATTTGTAATTACTATGCTATTTCCTTGCTTATCGTTATCCAAATTGCTTAAACGTAAACTGGACGATCCTAAGGTATTTAATTAATATACTATTCGGTCGCTTTAAGAGATTATTTATCTCTCTCTCTCTTTCTCCTCTCTAATGCATTTACCTTTAAACTACTACACATAATGATAACTTTATATTTTAAAATATCTTTACATTTTTCGAATTTTATATTAAATAAGAACAATATACAAGGTGGTTTAAAATAGGATGCAAGTATTTAGTAATCAAATTTCCTGATGCGTACGATACTGAGATAAATCGATTTGTACGTAAGTTCGTTACCAGTAAAACAATCTCTACTTTACAGATTTTTTGCTTGTATCTTCATCAGGAGCGAATATTTCGAAATGAAAAAATTATTACGCCACTTACTGAAACTAAATCTCTTTTCGTTTTTAGAATTAACATTCAATTAGACAAAAAAAGTAATTTTTATGGTTTAGATAAAATTGAATTCTATATTCCCCTACCCCAAAACTTCTCGTTTTTCTTGTTTCTATAAAATGACATAACGCTCTAAGGTGTCCACTATCTCATAAACATGCCTTGCTTGTGCGTTTGTTTCTTGGAATGCATAAAAAGCAAAACGGAAGTTAAATAAAACAAAGAGACTAAAAGGTGGGAAAGAAAATAAAAAACAAATGAAGTGAATGGTGGAACAAAAGTAAAAATTCCTGAAAAAAGATTGCAGGAAAACGATAACAGGAATAGTAAGAGAAAAAGAAACCCGATGATTAAGAACGAAGATACGTTAGGAATATAGAGAGATGTATCTAGAGAATATGAAAGCAAACATCCCACGAGCTAAACAAGTTTTCTAGCTCTTGAACCAATTTTGTTAACAGATTGGTGAGGTTAAGAATGATGCCTTCCAAAACTTGAGCGTTTCACTATTTGTTTTTCTTTTATTTCAATCTTATTCAAATGGATTTCACATTTGTTGCCTCAGAATCTACTTGAACCAAAGTAAGATCTTTACAAGCCTACATCGCACTTAGCGAACAGAGGCAAAAGTAAGAACAAAAAATGTTCTGAAGGAAAGTATTATTTTGGGAAAAACGTCTTCTAGGTAGATGTTTGCTTCAAACACTTATATTGGGTCAGAAATAGAGCACTGGTGTTGCCGGGCACCAAGCACAGAATTTGCAGAACGACAATCTTGATACCGTGGGTTTCCCAACACTGAGAAAACAGATGAAATTGTTAAACAGAGAACAGGTAGACTCTGTGCTGATTATGAACAGTTTATAAATTTAACTTAGGCTGTACTGTCCTGCAAAGCAAATAGGTCATAACTCAGGAAAAAAGAAAACTAAGTTTTACGTATTGAGGAATCTTTTTTGCACTGAAATCTATTTGTATAAATGATACAGACAAGCTTTTAAAATGTCCTGTCCTATACAGATGTGAAGGAAGCCAAACATGTTTTATTCAATATCTCGAAACTGTGATTAGGGCCTTTTTGCTTTGTAGGACACTGTGCGTCGCAACAAAACAGTTCTGAGACAGTCCCAGAGCCACAGAGTAAAACCTAATTAATGAAATATGGGCATAGAGTTGGAGTTTACACTCAAAGAGACATTCTTTAATATGTATCTGACAAGCTTTAAAAGCTAAAACTTCTCAAAAAGAGATGAGCTTACTGGCATGGGAGAGTTTACCATGTTCCACATACTGAAGAAATACATAATCAGTTTTTCCGTTCTAACCAAAGATGCTCCAAGTTATTATTCGTTTGTTGCTTCTGGAAAATATTGATTTCTTACTGCACAACTGCATTTGTTAGTATCAGAAACATCCATTTCACTAATTAAAATTAGGTTTCTATTATTTTCTTATTTTAGCAGTAATATCCAAGATTTCAATTAAAAGAAATCTTCTTGTAGTTGAAATCAGTAGTTTTCTTATTTTGATGAGCGCAAAACAAAACCTTCAACTATTTAATGCCTTACTAAGGACAGTGTAGTAGACAATTTCTATGTAAACGCAGTCCTATCAATATTTCATTTCTCAATGCAGCGTTTGGAAAACGCAATGCTTAGGATTTTCTGCGTCAATTTGTGTTCGTGTGCAAAACGTGAATCCACTATTACAAATCTAAATCAAAACAGCAATCAAAGCAGTGAACAACGACGGCTGAAAACTTGCTGAAAAAGGCGAAGGCCACTGTTTTTTTCAAGTCCTAGAGAATAACACTGATCAGCTACTTAAAAAGAAGAAAACAGTAACAGGAACTTATTATGCGGCACTGTTGGATTTCTTGATAGACGTATTGAAAGAAGAAAGTGCCCTTTCATTAAGACAACAAATCGACCGCCGCAATGGCAAAATTGTACAAATTGCGCTTCGAACTTATTCCTCATTCACCTTATTTCCTGGACTTATCCCCATGCAACTTCTTTCTGTTTCCAAATTTAAAAATTTCGTGTATGTTTCTTTTTGCTGTCTTATATATAAGATACTGAGACTTTAGAGTACATAAGAGTAGACAAAGTGAATAGATATACATTTTATAAAAGATAGTAATAAAATACTAAACGATAGTATTTTGTGTTTTGATAAGTCGAAAAACATTGAATCTAGGTTCAGTAGTGTAACAGTGATGATTCGTCCATAGGAACTACGAAACTGCGACTATACCCAATATTTCTCAAGGCTTGTCTTTTAGCTTAGTGAACCAAAGAGTCTTTATTTCTTAAATGGCAATACAGTTCAGCAAACTAATTTCTCTCCCAAAATGTTTACAACGGTGGAAACCTGCAGCCTATATGGATGGCGCAGCGCATCATTGGTTCAATAACCAAATGATTTTTTTGCACAAGAAGCGCTTTACTAGTTAATTGCTTAATTTTCTTCACATTATCAATGTTTCTCTATGTCTAATATGATACTCTGTACTGAAGAATTTACAAGCAGTAAAGGCCAGTATCATTTCTACTTCCTTTTCATTTGCATCAGTTATATCATTTTATAAGATTAGTTCATAAAGTTTCTTATTTTTTCTTTTCCTGTTCTATCTAAAAGTCACTTTAGCCATTTGACAAAATCAATATCTCTGCTTATGGTTACAGGCATAGTCTTATTCCATTTTATTGAGTATAGACGGTACTTTTTTATGCTGATCAAAATAAAAATCGAAATTGTCCAGGTTTGATATTTATTTATTCTTTGTGTTATGTCAAGCAGATCTACGTATAGCAAATATATTCTGACTTTGAATCTTGAGGAAGAATTATCAAAATGACAAGTACAAGCCATATTGACTTGGTTATTCCACTCAGAAATGTAATAGAGATTCTTGAATCTAATGTGTCAAAATCCGAGAATGTCTACATCTTTTGGATAAATATATGTCACAAAAGTTTTCGAAACAACTGTTATAATGAACACCAAGTTCAATTTTTAGAAATATTTTATTGTTTATACCTGCAATTTAAAAGGTCACCTAGCAATTCTTCTTAATTTTAATATTTCTGTCTTTATTCATTATTTTAAATCGTTTGGTGTCAAATTTCTCCTATGGTCGCGAATGATGCATCGAATTCTGAGATAACGTACTTATCAAAGTTTTAGTTCTGCATTATGGCACTCTTTTCCCACTTCCCGTATTTTTTATTTAGATGAACTTTAAGGGAAACCTCTTTTGAGTAAGTTTTATTTGATCGCAATTACCATAGCAATTATTACAATGCGTGAGTTACATAATAGTTAACATTTTCACGTTTGGGCGTTCGTCCAACTAGGTTATAAAAATATCTTTGTATATCTCGTTTTCGCACCATTCCATAAACTTTGGACAAAATCAAGTTGACTGGTTAACTAATCAACAACAGCATAACTTTTATTTTCAGTGGTAATCTGATTACATCATCAAGGTAATTAGTAATTAAAGTTAAAGAAAGTCCGAAAACTTTTGTGACATATGTTACGTCAATAAAACATCGTACGATTTTTTACTTTTTATAATAAACTTCTACTACTAAACAAACAAAATATGGATACAAATTGTACAGAACTATAAAGCTGAATGTTTTGAGATGCAGTTGCAATGCAAATCAAAATCGAGCTGTTACAACTTTTTTGAAGAAAAACAACCAAACTTTGATTTCTTCATTTACGAACCTCCGAATGACAAAGTCGGCATGAAAAAATATGAGCAACACCAACAACAAGTGTAATAAAGAATTGTAAAATATTTTGTAATTTGCAAAACAAAAAAATCACAGTTGCGTTAGGAAAAATAGCCTGTGGGCTGTCCTATATATAGGACACTCGTGCTTGATGGGTTTAAGACACGCCAATCTTTAATAACTTTTTAGCTCTAACCTTTCACTTCAAAATCTGCGTTCTTTCGATATTACTGGCAGTTCTGTGTTCAAAATATTTCAGATACTTGAAAGTATTCAGAAATTATATTGGATCTAACTGACTTGGGTTACAGTCTACTACCACAGCTCTTTTTTGACATTTATCAACAGCCGATTTGTTATACAGAACAATTTAAAAATTTGATGTAAAATGGAGTAACTTACAAATCAGTAAAGATGGATTTTTAAGGAGTTGCCTATTTATGTTGAGAGTATAATCTTAGGAAAACTAGAAATTAGTGGTTTTCAGAAGAAAACAATTGATTAAAAATGCTTATGAGCCTATTTGGGTTATTAGTGCCTATTTCTTCACTAACACATACTGTAGGTAAAATTTGATGGGAATGTCTACATAAACTTCTAGACATTAGGATTCACTATATGGCAAGTTAAATATGACGTTTTGGATAACTTCTGCGTTAGGAAGAAGTTTGCCAAATTTAACAGAAGAGAATAGCGAAAAATTTCTAGCCATGATCGGCGCTAGAATATTTGCTGCCCATGGAGAAATTTCTTGAGACAACTTCATGTGGTAAACAGAATGATGGGTGCTTTGTCACTGCCTATGTCAAGTTGCCTCATGTGCAACGTTTTTGCCCGGTCCTGCTTTCAGTTACATATTGTTAAATCTTCACAAAACCTTTAAGTTTCTTTATCTTATTTTTGTATATACCGTCTCTACAAGAACTTGATCTTTCCAAAAACACAAAAGAAATTTTGAAACAATTGGCAAAATAGGTAAATTCTCCAGACGAACAATTCCAATAAGGAATTCATACTTCAAACTTCAATCCCGTGCGTCTTACCATAACCCTCTTAAGAGTTGTAAATAGCACGAAAGGTCAAGTAACACATTGTTAGAAAGCTGTTTTCATCCTCCACACAACAACAATTGTTTTGTTTTAGAGAAATTGGTTTTTGAATTTTCAAGTTAGGAGAATAAAAAAAACTTTAAATTAACAAATATATTGCTCAATATTACCCTCAGTTTGCAAAATGCACAGGACCTCTTCTATCAGTCCAACGCTCTGGAAAGCTCATATCAAAAAAACTATAGCAGGCGAACAGTATAATGTTGTGCCCACCTCCACCACAGTTTGTTGAAGAGTTAGTTCGTTTTCTAAAAATCATTTTTTTCAAAATTTTGGAAATCATAAGGTCAATCAGGTTTTCTAAATATATTACTAACGAAATAAATATCTTCACTGGAAGATTTCCTAATTTGGAAGTTCAAGAAGCAATTATTCAAAAACTAATCGTCAGATTTTCAATAAATTTATCCCGTCCTATTTAAAACGTTTAAGAGCGACGTAGAACTTACGGCAGTGGATTTTGAAGTATGAAGTTCTTATTAAAATTTCAATTTTAAATTAATAATTTCCAATTAAAGGCAGTCTGAAATAATCAAATCCTAAGTACATAAGTAGTTTTTCTCTATCCATACTTACTAATAAGTGATAAGCGAAATAATCACAATTTTATTTCCAGGTATTTAAATTATGCTTATTGAAAGATGTGTAGGCAAACCCAACTTTGGAGTTTTGCTATTCTTTGAATTCCTACAAAAAGATTTTACAACAATATCTTTTATGGGTGTTTTTTACGTTTCTATCTCTTCGCATTTAATATTTCACTCAAGGTGTGCTTCAGAAAAATTGTTTTGCATTAATAATAATTGTTTTGTAGATAAAATAGAAGAAATAACTAATTTCTTAAATAAGTACTTGTCAAATTAAGAGAAGAGCAAGGGTACATTTTCCCATTGTGATCACAATGTGAATACTGAGGTGGACTAATTGGTTTAGTTATGTCTGCAGAAGATTAGCAGTATACAATCAAAACAAAGATATAAGAAAAGCCGTCCTCTACACTAAATTATTATTATTATTATTATTTATATTTTTAAAAAATAAAAACAATAATATCGACCGATTCGTGTTTTTTAGCTAGATTGTTTCATTTATTTGTTGATGTAATAAATAATTGTAAATTTCTATATTTAATTTAAGTTAAATTTAATTAGTTAATTTAATTCTTTATGAAACGATAGAAATTTGCATTTCGTTAACAGTTCAAAGTAAAAGTTAGAGTGCAACAGTTATCGCACGCAACAATATCAAACCCGACTGACTACACTGTTTAAGGCGTTGAATAGCTACAACGCTAAAGATGGGTTTTGAAACGTTAATAACATTTCTATTAGTGTTTCGATGCGCCAAAACATATTCAAATTATAGCTGCTTGCATAAATTATATCAACAATAACATATGTAGTGACTTGTGAAAAATTTTATTTGTAAATATTGTGATGATATTAAAAATGTAGTGATATTTGAAAATGATAAAAAAAGAGAGTATAAAAAAATTTTTTTTTTTGTATAAATGTAATGACAGTAAAATATAAATAAATTAAAATTGTCAAGAAAATAGCGTTTTACTAAAAAAATTAAGAACCAAACGAAGAAAAATAAGGACCCTGAGAAAAAGAGCTCTCTATATCATAACATAAAAAAATTGGCGTCCCAACGTGGTAGGGCAAGTTAAATAAAAGACATAATTATCATTTTGTTAGTTGTCTGTTGGTAGTGGAAAGATGTCAAAGCGAGGTAAATCGGTAGATAGTAGAAAAAGGGACAAAAGAGAGGAAGAAAATATTGAAATTGAACAGATGGAAGAAGAAAGTACAAGTATGGAGGAGACTATGGGAGATGTTGAAAAGGGAGATAAAGAGCAAAAAGAAATAAGACAACAACAACCAGATTTACTTAAAATATTAATAGAAATGAAACAAGACCAAGATAAAAGATTCGAAGACCAAACTAAAAGATTTGAAGACCAAACTAAAAGATTTGAAGACCAAACTAAAAGAATAGAAGACCAAACTAAAAGATTAGAAGAGATTAAACAAGATAATACTAAAAGATTTGAAGAAATTATAAGAAAATTTGAAGATCTTGAGAATAGATGGGATAATATTGTTAAAAACATGAGAGGTGAAATACAAGAAGAGGTGAATAATAAGATAGATGAATGTCAGAATGAAATGCGTAGGAAAATAGAAAGACACCAAGAAGAAATTATCAACTTGTTACAAATAAGGGATGCAGATATAAATGAGAAAATTAAGGAGCAAGAAAAAGCACGAGAAAACTACCAGCAGAATGTGAAAATAGAATTAGATAAAATAAACAAAAATGTTGAAGAGAAATCAACAGCAGGTAATCATGGACCAAGGCATTATTGTATATTAGATAGCGGGATTCAAAATATGGCAAAATTCTCAGTAAACCGCAAACGAATAAATCCAAAAAAAAGAATTAACAGTTTACCAATAAGAAAGGCAAATCTTAAAAATAAGATAAAGAATAATTACAAAAAAGAAAAAAATTATCAAAATAACAATAATAATAAAGAAAAATTGAAATGTACTATTAATTGGCAGAATAAACTAAGAAGAGCAAGAAAAGCGGAAAGAAGAAACAAAATGAAGATGACAATGGAAAATAAAAGGTTGGAGAGGATCAAAGTCAAAAGAAAATCTAAAAATAAGACTAGAAAGAAAAATAAGGAATCGAGGTGTAAAATATTTAAGACAGATAGTAAATCCAAAATAAGGATGGAAAAATATAAAATGATAATGAAAGAACATTTAAAGAATTTACTATCAGGAGTCAGAGAGGAACAAAGAAATTACAAATACAGAAAAAAGAAAGAAAATCAAAGAACTAGAATAAATGCTACAAGAGAATGTTAAAGTAAAAATTAGAAGCCAATGTTGACAAAAATAACCAAAGAAGAATAGGGAACATTTCGGAATAGGTTTGACAAGAAGGTATGAATGATGCTTGAATGAATGTGTTAAAGATAATCATAATGAGTTAAATAATTATTAATGAAGTATTATTAAAATGATGATAATTATGAAGATTTGAATATGAAGTTAGTAGAATAATAATGATAATAATAATAAATATTTAATGATATGATTGATAATATTAAAAGAAAAGGTCAAAATACGATCCTTAATATGAATAAGTAAAGATAAAATATGATATTGAAGTAGATAAATGAGGCAGGGAGTTAAGGTATATGAAAAAAAACGTTACCACTAGAGAAAATAATTTTTGCAATTTCTTAAGAAGTTGTAGAAAATGATTTGTATGAATGCAGCATGAATGAAAGCTAGTTGGAAAATAGAGGAAAATAAGGGAGAAATAGGAAGGAAATGTGAAATAAAATAAAAATATCGAATATTGAGTTAAAAAAAAACAATAGAAAAAAATCCTGTATAAAATGTTAATAATGCTAACTAAACTTATAAAATTTTAAATTGTTATTCTGTTGAAATAATGTAATATCAAAGTGACAATTAACAAACGTCAAAAATGACAATTAACTAATGTCAGAAAAAAAATGAATGAATGACAGTTGCCTAACGTCAAAATGACGTTCGACAAATGTCAAAGTGCAAGACCGTCAATTCAAATAATTGTGTTGACAGGACTCTTGGTAAAAAAAAGGAAAACTGACTAGAAGATCTCTTGGTTCAAGAATGAGATGAGAAAAGTTACAGAATTGAGAATAAGTGATTTAGTTTCTAGATGCAGCTCTTTTTGGAAACAAGGCGTGTTATGCTAAAGGTAGATAGTACATTGGTTTTGTAGGTTTTCGAGACCATACAAATGTGATGAAGTCAGTGCATGTGGGATTAGCTAATTTTGTACTTCCTGCAGTAAATTTGAAAAATTAGTACAATAAATAACTACGAACACTATAATGTGGTCTAATTTGAAACGTGTTAAGTAGCCTAACGTAAATCAAGTACAAGACTAACATAACTCATCATTTACAAGACATATAAACTTTAACCAAGAAGAATGTGTTGCAGACGATACGTATATAACTAAATTGAAATGAATTATGTAAACTAAAATTATCTAAATAAAAATGATTTTTATCAACTTTCTACAAAGTAAGATAGTTAAATCAATGTAGTATCTTATATTTGAATTAAGTTCCGCCTCTTCCTAATTTTTAAAATATTTTCTGAAAGAAAACAGTTTACCAACTAATCATTCGTATTTTATTTATAGGTTTAAAAAACTCCTTTTTTCACCTTATTTTACCTCTGTCACGTTCTTGCTTAACAATTTCACGAAACGGGAAATTTCACACCTGTTGGAAGCACCGCGTAAACGTATTTATGCAATGCTTGGATGAACTAATAAAAAGTCAGTTTTAAATAATTTTGTACAAAAAGGTTGCATAATAAAGCAATTTATAGTATTTTTCTGCTATGCTGAAATTACCTGACCGGAAATTTTTCAGGAAAGTCTAAACCTTGTAAATATAATGAATAAAAGTTTCGGCTTATACAAAAGTATATTTTGGGCGTTCCATAGATTCATGCAATTTTTTGTTTGAAAGAGAAAGTTTTAACCAAATAAACAGTAGTTGGTATATAAAATTGTACTCAAATGTGTTGATCAATAAATAAAATATAAAAGTAAATATATAAAACGTTAGTTACAAAGTTGGTCAATATTAGATTATCACTGAGTTTTTTTTTACTTCGAAGAGTAGAAAAATAAGCTTTGAAGTGATACTGACGTAATAAAAGCTATGATTGTGTACTTAATCTAATTTTCATTGTTAGAACTAAATTTAAAAACAATGTACTAGGAGAAAGTTGGACTAGAAATATGTCTTGTAGATAAAATTCTAAATCTTAAATTAACAATTCATTGACGGAACTGCCAGATAAAAATCAATGTATGGTGATACTATCTGCTTCGTGTTTGATCACAGATTTCTTTTTATTATCTTATTGGGAGAATTTAAGAGAGGATACAAAAAGTAACAGGTAAGTTCTATTATATATTTTGGAAATCCGTTATTCGTTCAATTTCAATTTTTAGTTTTAACGTAAATGACATCAACTTTCTCTATTCACCTATGTCATTATCATACTATAACCCATTGCCCACTAAAACATTGCCTTGAGTTCAATTGTATCAGATAATATTGTTTGAGACACTTCCTCTGTTCCATCAAATTATTTGTGTAATTTAATAGTAACCTTTTGTTGATTAAACATTTCTATAGAAAACAAAATAGCACAATTTCCTGCAGGTCTGTAGGCAAAAAATTATTTTGATAACAGTTGATTCCAAAACACGTAGTGTAGTAGAATTTTTCTGGCAAGCCAGTTTGAGAGGAGACAACCCAAACCGATCTTTCACTACCATTAGAGTTTTGACCAGAATTTAGTCAGGGAAGTGAACTGGTATATACTTAGTATTAAAGAGCAAAAGTGTGAAATGTGTTCAGAACGTTCATTCACATGAAAGAACACTACATCTCAATTGAAAATGTGAGTTATGCATTATTGCTCAGTATAAGATAATTAAGTGATGTTACCAAAAGTGATCGTGGTGAAGATCAAAGAGAAATATACAAAGGTCAATCTTTTGGTAATTGCAAAAGTTTAACAAAAAATTTTTATTAATCTAATTATTCTAGTTAAACCGTCTGCTGATACTCAGTTTTCTGAAAACTCAAGCTAAGAGAATGGGCTTGAGAACACTGCAAGAATGCCGAGCATGCATACTAACAATATCTATGGTAAACAAATCTATCTAATGAACGTTTCTTGTTTGTAATTATCCACATCAGCACACAAGGAAGGATGACAAGAAAACAAATTGAGGCTGTGTTTTGAACTAATTTTGACCAAAGGTCAGGTAATAGCTAAACTGGCCTAATATCGGCATTAGGAAGGCGACGGGTCTTACCTGACGATATTAAAACTAATTTAGTTAATCATTGTGTAGAAATGTACAAAAGATTTTACGGCCTACGAGCTTCTGACATTCGAAGGCTTGCATTTCAATTATCCATCCGAAATAACTTAAAACATAGTTTTTTCACAAATAGGCAAGAAGCAGGGAATTCACAGAAGAAAATGTAAATTATGTTTTTGATATTCTAGAGCCAGCGATAAACAAAATTAAATTTAACCCCTGCAGTATTTACAATGTTAATGAGACTGGGATAACTTCTGAACAGTCTTAACATACAAGGATAATTACGTTAAAAGGGAAGAAACAAGTAAGGGCAATGACTTCGGCTGTGGTAACCTGCATGCCGCTGGTGGTTTTCTGCCTCCAATGGTTATTTTCCTACGAAAAAACATGAAAGCTGAACTGTTGAACGATGCGCCACCTGCATGTCACGTGTCTGGTTGGATTCATGGGTATATTTTCACTAAATGGCTACAGCACTTCATTAGTCACGTAAATCCAACAGAAGATGATTCAGTTGTATTGGTCTTGGATTGGCACTCATAAAATGCAGCCCCTTAAGACTTATTACTCACAAGAGATTGAAAATTAGTTAAAACATAAAAGAACAGTCTCTTTTTATAAATGGATCTCGAAAGAGTAGCATTTGCCTTTCTAATTGCCATACTTTTCGGGAACACTATTTTGCCATTTATCATGGAGCAGAAACTAAATTCCTCCTAAATGCCTCCACATCTACATGACGTGGAACTCCTAAGACACGCGACTCCTCCAAGGGATCTCAACACAGCTAGCTTTACTGAAGGACCATCTTACAGTGGAATGTTTAATCCCAAAAATCCTAGAGTGAAATCTCAAGAAATTAGTCCATTGCCTTGCACTTCATTTTACAAGCGAAGTGGCCCTAAGAAAAGTCTAGACGTGAATCGGCAGCATTAATTATTGGTAGCCCATATAAACACGCCCTAGAAACAAGTTTGACAGAACAGAATAGAAAGAAAAACGTGAGCAAAGGAACTCCAAAACTTAAAGTCGACAACAAAAGTGTGACATCCGAAAACAAGACAAAGAAGAAAGGAAAAGTTCTTCCAAATAAAGTCTAGCAACCAGGCTAAACAGCAAGTATCTAGTGCCTCATTCGAAGAAGACGACAAACTGGTTTTAGACTATGATTCTGACAGGGATTGTGACATTGGGGAAGAAAAAGCAGAATACGTCTTTTGTTTCGGACTGCTGGTGAACAATAGATTCAGTGTTCAAAATGCTGACTGCGCTAATATAGACAAAAAGAACGCTTACATTTGCGATTTTGCCTCGACGGCTGACTAACAATGTCTTTTTTTTCTTGTTACTCAAAAGTAACATAATTTTTTAGAATTCATATTTTTGTTTTGTTATATTGACATTCACGCATTTCATTATTTTGTAAACTCATATTGTCTGTTTCAATATAGAAAGATTTTATCTTACTGCCAGGATATGGTAATTATAAATGGTTTTTAAAAAGTATCCAATATTAGGCCAATTTATAAGATTTAAAAGCTAAATATCAATCGGAAGTTGCAGATTTCACTAAATTTAAAACAAGTATGGTATGTCAAACCTAAAAGATACCACATTATTCTAATGCCAATTCATCTAGCAACTCGTGTTTGTACATTGTATCACTGAGAAAATGCACTTCGGCACAGCTGACGAAATAGCAAAATGTCAACTCAATTTTAACTTCTAACCTTTTAAAGTTGTGGCTACCCTTAGTCTACGTATTACTTTAAAATATACAAAACACTTTAACATACCCTCCATGACCATATCCCGGTCTTAGGGTTAAATTACACGACAGTACTCTCATTTCCATATTCGCATACAACAGTCACAATAGAAATTATGAGAAACCTAGATTATTTGTAAACAAAGCCTTCAAATGCCAAAACTGACAATCGATGTGATCTTAGCAAAATTTCAGCAAACTTGTTTCTGTTTCATTGCGAGGTAATATGCTATAGCAAACCGATTGGAGATTTCTCGATGCATTAATTTATATTTCAAAGGCATTGTGTAAATAAATTGCTTTATAACATTTTATACAAACATTAAATAAACAAATCTTTCATTTTGAATACTGTTTTTATTCTGCGTTATTTTTGGTTTCTTTGATGGAAAATTTATTTCGAAATGTATTCTGGCAATGAATGAGAAATTCTAATTACATGTAAATGTAATCAAACTAAATAAAACAGTTGTTTTTACTTACATTGACCAGTATTACTTTTTAATGAATCATAACTACCTATACTATTAAGTAATAGGCAAGTAAATAGAAAACAGTTTTAAAAACATCCGACGTCAAAGCGATTTAGTAAGGTAAACTAAATATGCTGACATGTATTGCAGGATACACGATACTGATATAATGCATAATATATGAATAAGGTACGTGTACTTAATAAATGTTGATTTACTATTTCTAAATACAACAAATAAGCTTTTTACTATATTCCTCTAAAGCTCACGGCATATTGATCTTTCATATCCACTTATATGCATGGATGATTATGATATGTTATAAAGTAGGTATGCAGTTGAAACATTTGTATAACAAACTTTATGTTTTAACTTGTAATTTTGTGAAAAGATAGCATCCTATTATTAGATTAGTTTTAGTTGACTTATTTAAAAAAAAAGATTGGAAAAAGTTGAAAAATATTTATCTTCAAAAATATTAAAAGAAAATACAGAAAAATGAAATATTTTTTTAAATTTCACTAACTTACGTAATCGTATAAATGTATTTACCTACGGTTGGGTAGTTACAGTCGTACTATAAATTCAACTATGGATTCTGAAAGATCTCGGCTTACTTCTATAACAATTTATGCTGTTAGCATCAATAAAACATTTCATAAATCTGAACTTTTGCTTCAAAATACTATTCTAGATGTAAAATTATCAAAAATGACAGACACACTAAACAAGAATCATCAATTACTTAAAGCTAGTTCAAAAAAACAACAATATAAAAATAAAACATTTCAACTTCTGAAATACCGCCCCCTCAGAGATGCCGCCCGTGTGCTGTGCACACTTTACACACATAGTGGAATATTGTCTGCTATATAATGTTACTGCTATTTACTTGTATGTATACATAGTTACAAATATTTATGATTTTCATTTTGTTGTCTTAGTTGCCAAAAATAATTATTCAATACAAAAATACAAAAACATATAATTCAAATATATCAATTGATTTAAATATAGTGTGATATACAAAAACGTCTGTTACATACACAACATTGTCCAATTTTAAAAATATCTTTGAGTATTACTTTTGAGCAAAATAAATAAGACATATAGATAGTTGACAGTTTTGGTCACCACTTAGTCCAGCCACAGTTTTGCAATTTAGTGGTATGCAGATTGTCAAATTCTCTTTAAAATCTTGACCTTATCCTAAAGTAAAAAAAAATAATTTTTTTTTTCTCAAAATCAACACAGTTCTTGGTTGTTGTTATATTATAAAATTGATACTATGATTTTGCTGATTCAATTAAATTTTGAGTACTGTTGGTTATTATGACTGCAGCATAATATTTACTATTGACTGATGAAAGATCCCAATCTTATAAAAATTTAAAACTGATCGTTTACTTTGCAATGTCTAATCAAAAAGTGAGTGAGGCAGTAGCTTGTAAGAGAAAAGAACAACCTAGTGCGTATAATATATAGATATTCTGATTCTAGAACTGCTAACAAACAATAAAAGATTTAACGCAAAACAGGCACTATGATCGTTGACTGTTATGCTCTTATATGTCAAGATAAAACAGGATTTGATTTTATCGGCACCATATCAAAAAGATTTGGCTAAATATTAAGTTTATAAATTTACTTTTATTTTTGATCAAAGGTCACTGACTAATTTACTCAGTATTCTATTACTCCTTTCTTCCTCCCTTTCTATAGAACCTACTTTTTTCCCAGCTTGTATCAGAAGCCAAAAATATTTCCTCCATAATATTTCATCTTTTGTCCAATTAAAATCGTTGAATTATGATATTTAATCAGCCGTTGCCATGAAATACAATCAAATATAGCGGAGAGGGAATGATAAGTCGATGGATAACCCCTTTGAATGAGCACGCAAATGGACATGTTTCTTAAGAGAAACTGTTGTGAATTGAGGTTGCAGTTTGAATCGGTTTGAAGAATTATTTCGAAACTATCAGCGCGTAAAAGTTGACCAAATTTGTCTAAAGACTAGCTGATTTTTTATTTATCATTTTTGGCTTGTAAGCGTTAGGTATCATAAACGAAAGCTAAAATGCAATTCATCATAGCTCATTACATAAGAAAAAAACAGCACAAAAAGTAAATCGATAAATATTACAGTTATAAAATGTAATATCGAGTTCACGGATGTATCAATTGTATCAACATGCCTCATCATTTCATAAAAAAAGACATGCGTTTAAACAAGAAAAATAGCTGAAAGAATAAAAAGACAAAACAGATTACTAAAATCCGATTTCTGGTATAAACTACAGAAGTCGGCAACCTTTTTGGAGCAAAGAGCCATTTTATCCCAAATGTTTAACCCAAGATTTACAAAGAGCCGTAGTTGGTGCAGAAGGGAGTTTGAAATACAATATAAAAGATACAGATACAAAACAAAACTTCAAGTAAATGAAGAAAAACGAATTAATGGGACTTCTGACACTGCGTTTCCCTACAGAGTCGTTTCATGTTCGGTAAGTAGTTGAAAGTCTTTAATTTTAAATAAGTTTTGAGACTTACATTATTAAGCTGACTTGCTTTTGATAGCATTCATATTAGAAAAGTCTGGTCACAATAATAAGTGGACCCAAAAATTGTCAAAATTTCAAATTTTGATTCGTGGATAAAGTCGCAGTTTTTCTTTCCAGGTTTTCTAGTTTCCCTTGTAAAAGAATAAATTCTAAAGATCACAAATCTTTGCTTTTTAAGTCTTTTAATTTTCGAGATGAAACAGGTTTTCACTCTTGAAGTCTTTCGCAAACAATAGTAGTTGTTGTTCAAAGGAAAAGACGGTTTCTAAAAGTGTTTTTATAGTGTTACCTTTACCTTGTAATTTCTGATTGAGGTAGCTTAAATGTAATGTTATATCAACGGCAAAGTAAAATATCTGAACCATTCTTCTTCACTTAACTCTAGATATTCGTATTCCTTTTGACTTAAACAGGTTTTAATATGTTCAAAGCATGAAGCGAAACGTTTCAAAACTGCTTCTCTGGATAACCAACAAACTTTATTGCGCAAAAGAAAGTCGGGATATTGACGGTTCACTTCTTCGAGAAGAGCACAAAACTGTCGATGATTAAGTCCTTTGCCATTGTTAGGTTGACTATTTATTGTTACTACCAAATCGATCACTTTTACAACTTCGATGAGAAATGTATGCACGTATAGCGCTTCTTGATGAATAATACACTGAAACGTAAAAACATGGTGTTCCACATTTTGTTTGAAGAGGGTAACGTGTGTTTACGTCGTACATACATGCTCCATCTGTAGCAATAGATACCAGTTTATTGATGTCAATTTACAAATTCCAAAATTGCTGCAGAGATATTTTCACCTCGAGTTTGTCCTTTAAGTGGTAGCAAAACTAGTAATTCTTCATGGACACGACTCGTCACATGCCAAAAAAAATGCAGATGCCGATTTTACATCATTCATCTGTTGATCTGTCACATTCTAGCCCATTGTAATTGTTCTGTCTCGAACAGCTATTGCGGATAGAGGGGTGTCTTTAATTTTTTAAATAATACCTTTTTTTTTAAAAGTCAGAGTAGTGATGTTAGGCCGTACTTAAAACGCACTTTTTTATATATTCTACATTCGTAAAAGATTTTCCATGCTTTGCAATCTCATGACAGAGACAGTCGTTTCTTGATGTGAGTATTTTGCAAAATGTGACCAAAATTCTGAAGTATATTCTTGTTAAATAAATATGTGTTTTTACATAGAGTATATTGGCTTTTGGGTTTTGATATAATTTTACTAAATCCAGCTATTTTTGTTTTGCCCAAGATCTTAAATTGGTTCAGAGATGGTTTTGGCATTGACAGTGGGCATACCTTATATTTCTGTATCTCTTGAATTGGCGATTTCGACTTTTTTGTTCCGCTTGGGTGCAGCAGCTTCACTTACCGCTTAGCGGAAGGAACCGAAAGTTTAAGAATGATTCAGTTATCAGTTCTAATTTGTGTGCAAATTAATTTATTAGTGTTCATGGCATTGGACTTGATTTTGATATGACTTACGAGTATTACAATTTGATTTTCTTTGTTCTTATTGTGTCTTATTTTAAGTATTTAAAGTTTTTGTCTCTAAATAGCGTTAGAGAAATTAAAGCTAGTAGACGCTGTGAATTTATTAGCTGTGAATATAAATTGAAATCAAACCATGTTTTTATAACTCAAACAGATAGAAAAGCAAAGGGGTATCCTATTATTACAGTATTATTCAAGGACACTTGCAATTTAATAAAAAAGCTTGAAAAATGAGCAAGTGATTTTTTACAAGATTATTCATTAAAATTTAAAACTGTAATAATCGTCAAATCAATCATAAAACTGATCATCTTGTGATAATAATATCATCCAGAGATTTTATCCAACAAGAAATAAAAAGTAACTTTTTCAAGTTGGGATGTCTTTCATTGTTAATGTCGCAAAGTTTGCTACTTCATTTACATGTTTAACCGACATGCTTAACTAATTACGCGAATTTTTATTTTTCTACATTTTAGGTTCTTGTAGTCGGTAAAAATAATTTTTAGTTTAATCGTCAAATAAGTCTACATTATAACAAAAAAGCCCCATTTGTTTTCGTTTCAAAACACGCTCCACTAAAGTAAATCGTTTTATATCTAATTAGAAACAATGACTTTCTGTGTCAACTTTTCAAAGCTTAACTGTATTATTGATTTTAGATAGAGTTACGTCATCTACAAAAGGGCGCAACGAAATTAATGTTTTGGAGAGAAAGAAACAGTTTAAATGCTCTAATTGTAAGTACTAGAGCGATCTGCTAAAAAAATTTCAAAAGAGAAAATAAAATTAGAAGATTATAACGGCTATTGCGAATGTAAACCACGTGTAATAGTTTTATTTAAAGTTTATGATTTATAATAATTGAGAAACAGCAAGATATTGCGGAGTTAATAAGGCAGCAAAGACATTTTGATTTCTGCAAAGTTTGATTTCAACTCTTGACCCATTTCAAACTTAATTAGAAAACTTATTTAAATGACCAGTCTAAACACCCAATACTGCAACTGTGCAAGTTTATCGTTAACGCCAGTAACTTATCTAAAGGTAAGCAAAGCACTAGCGTACAAAGCGTATCAAGCAATGTAATAAAGTGACAGTGGTGTTATGACGTAACACATAGATATTTAGCTTCTATAATGAACCGTAGAAAGACATTCTACTGATAACCGATAACATAACAAATAATGGCTTCTAAACAAACTAAAGAAGATAATAGTTTTGATTAATTATGAATTATGATAATAGACAGACTAAGTTCCAGAATTGTTGGGTCATTAAAAATCAAGGCTATATTGTTATTACTTATTATCAATGAAAAATCCAGATTAGTAGAACATCAAAAAGATTCAGATTATTTTGCGTTTTAGAATGGCGACTTTAGTCTAATGGCATGTTTGATAGTCATTTCGGAAATAACTATTGTTAATTTAGACTTTAGGAATTTTACTCAAGTGAGTATGTTTGTCAGCTTTGCAATAAGCACACTATTGTCTTTAGAGTTTCGACAAATAATTTTAGGCAGCAATGGAAGTGCCATAAAATTCAAAAAGCGTCGCATGGAATTCCAGTACTGCCATATGTTGTAAATTGCATTACAAATCTACACTAGTACTCTACAGTCCTAATTCATCTCATGCAACAGTGACGAAGATACGGGTACCATCTACGGTGTTTTCTGTTGAAGCTCCCAAAAAGTTTTTAAATCTATTTTCTAGAAATCCATAATATGAGAATTTTTATGAAATAAAAAGACATCTACACTTTAAGTATAATAGATTCGGTTCCATAACATCCATTGAGGAGGTGACGTGAAGGTAGATTCCAAAACGGGATGTCCGTAAAGATTACATTTGAGCTAAAAGCAATGACCTGGTTTTAAAAGTGAGTATTTCGTTGAGATGGAAAATGACATTTTGCAAACGTAAAAGATCTAGTAATTTAAATAAAATTTTTGTCAAGCAAAAGGATGCAAATTCAATACACAAAAGATCTTTTTGCGCAGATTTGATCTTTCAAAATTCAATAACAAATCTCCATAGGACTGCAAAATCTTTACAGGATGTCGTTCTCTCCTATCTTTTGTTGGCTGTGACTACATGACCAAAATATTTTTTAAAATTCAATATTTGGCTGTCTATACTTCAAAATCATCAACTGAAAATTTGGCAAACGTTTCACAGATTTTGTGAAACCTAATAATACCCCTTTCTACGATCAATTAAGTTAGATAATCTCCAACAATTCATAGAGCTTGCTTGTTCTCATAATGGCAATAAACCATGGGTCTTTTTCATAATCCTTCTTTAGCTCATAGGGTAGTCCAAAAGATTACTAAATGTGTCCAAAAAATATTTTTTGCTGACTGCAATTAAATGATCAAACAATTTTTTAAAATTCAGTATTTGGGTGTCCAGTTTAAAATCATCAGTTGGGAATTCGGTGAACCCTCCACAGCTCTTGTGAAAACTAATTTTTGTTGTTCTTTTTTTAATCAATTGTTAACAATCAAATTAGATAGTCTCCAACAGTTTACAAACTGTTCGTTCTCACGTAATAAACAAGATTTCTAAATGCGCCCGAAGAACATCTTTTGTTAACTGTGATTAAATGAATAAAGATTTTCTTTTAAATTTATTATTTGGGTGTCTAGTCCAAAGTCATCAATTGAAAATTCGATAAACTCTCCACAGATTTTGAGGAAACTAATTTCTGTTGCGTGATTATCAATATTTGACAATCAAGTTAGATAATCTCCAACAGATGGATCTTTTCCACAATCCTTCTTAGCCTCATAGAGTAACCCAAAGGTCCTACAAAATATTTCTAAATGTGTCCAAAGAATATGTTAGGAATTTGGTCTTGAATTAAACTATCCGTCTAAGAATGTTTATCGTGTAGTAATAATAGGTAAAGTACAACCAGAATAATAATGTTGCGCCAATTCTAGATTTCAAATTAGACTGATGTTGTTTACATTGAAAAAAATCTGATTTGATCATTAGATTAATTTGGTTATTGAAAGAAGACAGTTTTTTTCAATTTTGCTTGTGCATGTTCAGAAATATACGTCCAGTGGATAAAGTGTCGTAACAATCGCAACTTCTAATTCTGAAGAATCTTAAGCCTGAGGCCAATTATTCAACTCTGTACATTGCTAAAGATTGTTTTGCATTGCGATTAATGACTTTTGACTTGCTTTGACTCATCTAGTATCAATCATGGGAAAACAAGACAGTTTTGTGAAAGGTTTATCTAAAAGCTTATAATCTTGAAACTGCTGTGGAAAATTAGGTATCAAGCATGAAAAAATTCTATTTGTTATGTTTTCAAAGAAGCTAGAGTAGAGCAACATTCTGTAAAAACTCTGGAAGTTATAAAATAAACGATGAGATAACCAAAAAGACTCTTTGCAGAGTAGATTTCTGTATTTCAGTGTTTGGAAAAAATATCTGTCTTGTGCTACATTGTAACAGAAGGTATTAGACAAACAGTATTAAACTTGAACATTTTTTAAGAGTCCAATTGACCATGGGTATTAAAAAGGTATTTTGGTAATGGAAGAATGAACTACAAAGGTAAATACAGTTGGATCGGGTAACAGTAAGGAAGATGAGCTTGAAAACAACTTGAAGCATTGGAATAATCCTGTCCTAAATCTGATTCACATGCCATTATGATGCATTATATTTGAACTATTTTTATTGGTTTTACTAAACGTCTTTTGCTACTCAAGGCCTCCATTTCGCTCTAGTCCGATGCAACATCACCCAAACAAACAACGTTTGTCTTTACGCCAACATTATTTTTTAGGCCTCAGAAACTCTAAGTCTACTCATACTCATCATTCTTCAAGTTGTTATCAAAGATCTTTTTTGTCAGTTAAACGTTTAGAAATTCGTAAGTTATTAGAAACGTACTTTAAAATATTCGAGTCACGCAGATTATACTGAAACAATATTAGTCATACAATGAGATTTTTACTCTATCACAATTAAAACAAAGAAAAAAAAGATTTCATTAATAAAAATTACCCTTGCGTGCAGTGTATCCAGCAGTTTTACAAGAGAATAAAAAAATTACTAAAACTACAATTGGACTTAATATTAATTGCTGTACATTCAAGCCTTAAAACAATAATTAAATGTTTATGTTTGACGAACACACCAAATGGAGTATTTTTTAAATGTATAAATGTTTGCGTTACTGCCCCACCCTTGTGCTACAGCACAGTTAATGTTAAGCCTATAAAATCGTTTCCTAGAAATTTGCTCTTGAAAGTGAAATCATTAATTACTGCACTTGCTGTTGACGCTAGTAACATTTTTTGCCAGTATATTTTACTTTTAATTTACTACCACCGGTCTACAAAAAAGGGAAAAAGGGTTTGCCTAAAATTGTTCGTATTGGATTTTTAAAATAACCATGTTGAGACTAAAAGTGTAGGTTATACCTTTTTACATTTTTTATTGTTTTAACAGCACGTTAAAGCTAGACGTTGGTTAACTGATTGCTGCATAAGCTTTTAGGTCGTGTTAGATGTTAGACTAATTGCATGTTTAACAAAAGTACCAGATATTTTTTTTAAACACATCCACTTTGTGGAACTTCAAGAGCAGTTATTGACTTAAATACATTAAACATTCCAAGAACAGGTTTACTCAGAAATATTCGCTTCAAATGAAATTTTCGAAGACATTATTACAGAGAGATAATAAACAAGAACGCGAGGCGTTCCAATAAGTTACTTTATTTTTTTGTTATCTAATCTAAATGTCTGACAGAATAAAGCAGTTGATAAAGATCAACAAGCATTCTAGATTTACAAGTTTCTTACTTGGTATAATTTATTCTATACGTTTTTTATGCGCCATTCAGTAATAACCATAGAATAATATTTTTGTTTTACAACCTCGGATAGGAAAATCTACCGGGAAAAACTGACAATGTATTGAATGACAGGTATTTTTATTGTGAAGTTTTTATTCTAAACGTTGGAAATTTAACGTTGTACATTACTTTAAAGAAAATCACGTCATTAAAAACAATGAAAATAATTAGTAGGTGCCTAGGCGCTTCAAATTAGAATAGAACAAAATTAGCCGTGTTTCCACTAGAATATTTTGTTGAGTGTTCTATATGAATTTATCAACTGATCAAAATGGGGATTAACCAATACAAAATGTGCATGGCATTCAAAGACGATTGGATCTTGTCAAAATTTGTGTTTGATTTGGATACTAGGAATGTTTCAATCAGAAGAGCATAAGTGAACGAACAAAACAAAATACCTACCTTTGCCAGAAAATCCAACAGAACTGGTACTGTAACAATGATGACATCAAAACATTCAGTTTTCTTCTTTTTTCTCTTCTTAGTGCAATATCTTTTAGATTATGTTTTTGCTTTTATTTGGCGTTATCTCTTTTCATATTGTCTGCAGATTTTGTTCAACTGTTCAAAAGACGGCAGGAGAAAATTCTATTGAGAAATACTAAACCTTACATCACAGTCTGCCATTCTCCCATTGCATTAATCATTTTTTGCTTCAAAACCATAACACTCCTTTTGTCGTTGTGTGGTTTAGGTTTTCAAGATTTATGTTAAATGCTGTCCAACGTCTCTAATTAGCTACCTACATTTTCTTTATAATGCATTACAAGTGTTCTAAATTCTGTTGTTTCCTGTACGCAATGCCCACTAAAATTTTTTGCCATTTGTGGTTCAATATTATACAATGTTATTTTTCCCCAAACTTGAGTCCTCTAGTTTTAGCAAGTTTTTAACAATCAGCAAACAAGCATTTGGAAGTCTTATAAGCTTTATTGAGAATGATCACAGCATAGCTTTTTAATTTTAGCTCTAAATATATAAGTCGACATTAAACAAAAGTTCCACAGCAAAACCTACTAAACGAAGTTCCATTGCAATTTATGTTTTGGCGTGGATTCCACAGACCTTTCTTAACGTTTACATCCTTTTTTCCCCATGACCGCACCTGAAAGGTTTCAATGTCGCAATTGCAAAACAAATATTTCTGCAATGAAAATTATTCTAGTGAGTGACCTCTATGGATACAGCCTCTTTGTCAAATGTTTTGTAGTTTCTATATGAGGTCTAGATTAAAATCTGGACAAGGCAAGGTTCAAGATTAATTCTTGATCTTGCATAGTCCTTTACTAAGTTAGCAATAGGAATATATATTTTTTAGATTACCATATTGTTATCAAAAACTCTACCGCTTGGAAACATTTTTTGACATGAAATCGATGAATTGTGATTTATGTGTTTAATCACAACACAAATCAATTATTTTGTAGATAGTGCCACAAATGTCCAAAGATTGTTTTTGAAAGGTTTTATATCATGAAACAATTACAAATGTTGCAACAATTACCAGTGTCATATTTTCTGTATCTCAGTCAGAAAGCCATAAAAACCTATAAACTTTCGTTGTAATTATTAGTCGAAACCAGTTCCAGGAGCTGATACAATGCGTGCTACAAACGAGTTTGTTAGAATCAAGGGCCCAAATGAAGTTGACTTTCACTAGTATTTTAAGAAATTTATTTATAGGTTGAAAGTCATTTGATCAATCATACCGTTACATTTAGCTTCAGTCTTTAGTATTAGGATTCTAAAATGCATATGTAAAACAGAAATGACTGAGTTGTGGAATGCTTTACTTTTATCTACTTAGGTATGCCTTCGAAATGTAAAATTCATTAAAGTTTACTCTTAGTAAGAAAAGAAGTATGACAAGATGGCGGGAATATTTTGGGGAGTTACAAGAAGAAGATAAAGATAGATGAAGAAAATGACAATGTAGTAGGAACCTACAGGAAAAGAGAAAACTTGAAAAATCCAGATAGTGAGATAGCTGGGGATGAAATGGACGAAGCAATTCAAAAACTGAGAGTCGAGAAACGGGAACAGATGAAATGATTAAATATCTAAACGATAAAGGAAAAGAATAATTGTATCAAAAAAGAAGAGACTGGAGAATTCTGCCGCTTTTTAAGAAAGGAGATTGCAGAGTGCAGAAACTACAAAAGCACAGCATTAACGAGCGCACCGGGAAAAATATAAGCCAAAATGTTGGAAAATCGTTTACGGAAAAACTAAAAGAAACACAAAGTGGGTTCAGAAAAAAATCGAGAAATTCAAGACCAGATTCTCATCATTAGGCAGATAAGTAAAAATTCGATTAGAATTGGTAGAGAAATACATATAAGTTTCAGCGATATTAAGAAAGCTTTTTATCGCATAAAAAAAGATGTATGGGGAGTCCAAAAAAAGGAATGTTGAAGAAGAACTAAGTAACTGCATTAAAAGCCTATGCTATAACACCACAAATTATATGCCATTAAAAAATGAAAAATCAGAAAGCTTTAAAAATACAGTAGGATTAAATCAAGGGTATATCTTGAGCCCAATGCCTTTCAACCCGATTTTGGACGATTTTGCAACATAAATGTCCTGAATGAAGAGTTGAAAAGAATGAACACGAAGATAAAGCCTGAGAAATCAAAAACAATCATAATTGGAAATACAGACAGCAAACACAGTATTAAAATAAATGGACAGAATATGAGGCAAGTAAATAAATTTAAATATAAAATCAGGAAAACTATTTAATGCCATCAAGACACAATTTCTGGCGAAGAAAGAAGTTCCAAATCGGGTGAAAGCAGAGATGATAGTAAAACCAGTACTAACATTTGGAACGACAGAAAGGCAGATGTCGAAACTAAACAGTATGGAAATGCGCTTTTTAAGAAAGATAGAAGGAAAAACTAGAAGAGGCAGAATCAAAAATGAGACTTTCAGAAACCACCAAAAAGTACTTCCAGTAGAGACCATAATACAACAAAACCAACTGCGATGGCTAGGACACATAGAAAAAATGGAAGATCACAGGCTTGTCAGACAGATATATAAAACAAAAGAAAGAGAGGAAGACCCCGAAGATCATGGAAGGATAAAGTAAGAAAAGCTGCTGAAATTAGAGGAATTGCTTCTAAAGATATCCCAAAGCTAGATCAAGATAGAAAGAAATGGAAAAAGAGATGGTAAGAAACATGACGCAACTCCATTAAGTAAGACAAGAAGTAAAGAAATACAATTGAGTATTGCTATTTGGCTTTTAGTGAAGCTAGTTACCAAACTAAAAATTTGAAAAACTCAATTTTTGAGAACGATACAGATGATTATGTCATTTATAAATTGCAACAACAGTCGTGTTAGTTTGATATAAGGTACCTGTAGCTAAACTGTGTTTCTTACTGAGCAAAACATTCTGCATAATAAATGGGAATACAGAGCTGAAGGTTAGTTGCAGTAGATAGAGCAAGATTGTCGTAATCCAAAAGAGCATTTTTTGGCACTGTAATATTACTGGGAGGGGCATAGACCATATCGCATAGTATAGCAATCAGTTTTTCTTTACAAGATTTGGATTAATCTTCCAATATTATTTTTTACATTGGAAATCAAAAAACATTTCAGCAAGATGAAATAAAGATTATTTGTAGCACATAAATTATACAACTACATAAATCTAGAAAAGTGCAACATGTATTACCTGTGAAAATGAAAATTACAATAAATACGTATGCTCAATAAAAAAACTATAAAATTATACTGCATTTTAGAATAACCGCAGATAAAACGAAACTAGTAAACGGGTAACTACGTAATTTGCAAACACACATACACCCAGTAGCCTGTTGTAAGAGTAGTGAACTGAATTATTACACATATAGCATTATATTGCTCCAGGAAAACCCCTAATTTTGTATAATACATTCAATTATTCCATTACGACACCATTCCATTTAGGGGAAAACCCTATTTTGTCGATTTATGATTAGCTACGGATACTAACCTACGGTGCGTCCAATGGACCCTAACGGTAGTTAACGGATAGTATTCCTGTGAAGCACAAGATAATAACTATAAGATAACTATAAGAATAACAATTAATAACTGAAGAGCTGATTTATATTCATTTTCATTGTTTACCCACACGCATTCTTCCTGGCGTATTAATTAATTATGAACGTAACAAGATTTAAAAAAACAGTGCGAATTTTGCTCTGATGTATTATTTATTAGCGTCAATTACAAATTAGAAAATCAATTTAAATAATAAAAGTTTCAAACAGGTAAATATTATAAAATATTTATTTCCTTTAAACTTACTTGCTGGAACATTATTCTGAACCCAATAAATGTAAAACAAATGATTAATTCCATAGGTAACCGTTTAGAATTCCTGACACGTAATTATTAAATTATATAATTACCAAGGGACAAGTAAATAAACAAAGTGGGGTAACCTTGTTGCCAGGGCGATCTTTAGGTAACCTAATCTTCATTCAATACGTTCAATAACAAAAAATTCATTTAATAAAAGGTTTAAAGACTGTCCACGAAAAAATGGGAACGCGATTAAATTAATTAATTATTTTGAACATTTTTGATAAAATTTTTGCTTGTGAGGTAAATATTTTAAAGATAACTAAACAAATTCAATTATCTTGGTTACGAAAGAAATTTCAAATCTTCCCGCTAACCCCAGCTATAAGATTTCGCACACATCGTCGGATATCATGTTAGTTGCCTGAATCCATTTTCTTTCGAATTCACGTTGCATTTCATTTTTTTAAATTTTGCTTTAATATTTGCCCAATATGGGTCGCAGCTCCGAGCAGTTGGGTGGATTTGCTTTTTTAGGCACCAAATTCACGTTATTGTTTTGGAACCACTCCAGAGCCCTTTTCCCGTAATGGGAACTGGCTAAATCTGGCCAAAACAATGGACGAGTTTCGTGTTTTTCGATAAATGGTAAGAGACGTTTCTTCAGACATGCTTCAATATAAATATCTTGGTTTATGCTCCCCTGTGTAACCAAAAACTCGCTTCTCTAACCGCAAGTGCAGATCGATTGCCACTCTAAATATTTTTTTTTATTTTGATCGTTTCTTCTCTTTAAACTGTTTTTCGACTTGTCCACGTCGCAACCCCGCAGCTTTCCCTACTCCGTATTTTTGAGCTACATCTCTCACCGAGATCCCAGGATTAAGGCAAAACGTGTTGACTATTTTTTACTCTAATTTTGGGTTACTCGGACCGCTTGGTCTTCCAGATCCAGATTTTCTATAGATACCTAAAGAATGTCTGAACCGCTGGATCACCATATACACCGCAGTTTTTGACAATCCGAGCTCTTTAGCAATGCTTGAATATGAGCGATTACGATTTTCATTATTTGTGCAAAGTAACTTTGGTCTCTTCAAGTTCATTCGACCACATACTAAATTTACTGTTGAAAGATGGTTTAAACGTCAATTCAGTGCAATTTCTAAACTTTTGACAGTTCATTGACGATAACAACAACGCCCACTACACAATTGTTTTTATATAACGACCTACTCAATTTGTTCCGATTTTTTCGTTTTATGTTTAGGTTTGTTATCTCAAAAGCCTCTAAAAACAAAAATATAATGTTTTGTGGTATCATCGAATGATTGTATTCCAGTAAGTGCTTGGCGCGGTTTGATTTGTTGGAATGTTAGTATTTCTTCTTTGTGGTTGTTCGTTTTATTAGTTTTTATTTTCAATGACGTATTAAACACATACTTCACCAACAAGTGAGCACAATCTTTAAATAAATACAACACTTTTATCGTGGAATTAATTCTATCATTACATTCAATTTTATGTCAAAATAGAATTTGCCATTTCCTATTGTTCTGTTATTTTTAAATAGATAAAAAAGTAAGATAAAACTGATTTCATCCAATAACCAATTCTATAGTACATAAATGAGAAATCTAAAACTACCGAAAAAGAAAACCTTCATGTTGAGCATATTTGTACAGAACATAGCAATAATAATATTATTTTATGTTTAAAAAACAAAGAAAAAAGAAACAAAAACTAACGCTGCTTTATCACAATTATGTGTAGGTTACTCTACAAACAGTACTTTGCCCAGCAAAACAATTCTTGTACGAAAAGTTTGTAATTTAGGAAATTATTAAGTCATAGTAAAAATAGAATAGAAACAAATTAAAGAAATCAAAAATATAAAAGAATTATCTATGATTTGATAAGTACTCGAAATAAAATGAAAATCTGGATAAAACCAAAAACAACAAAGATAAGAAGTCGTGCAATCTAAAACTATCGGTATCACAAAAAATCTCAGCAAAAATGATTTTGTAATTATTCTGAAATGGAAAAGAATTACTAATCCAGAACTACGAACAAGAAATATTAGATAAATTTATTTATCAAGTAAAGCAAGACATATCTCGTGTAATACACTCTGATTTTGCTCATTTTAAATGCATTGACTCTAATTTTGAATAGAAACTGTTACACGTCTGATGGTACAAATTTAAGTAGGAAAGGTAGACTCGAGCTGGGAAATTATATTGGAGACTAGATTAAGTTTTACAATTTATTAAGCTGTGAACGTACATACATACATAATAACTGCTATGACTTATTTATTAAAAAATTAAATCAACTTTCAGAGTAGCATGCTGCATCTAAAATTACTATAAATTTAGACCCTAACAATAATTTATTAAAAACTAGCAATAATTTTCAAGATTTAAGTAATAATATATCAAAACTTTGTACACAAACCAATTAAGGTAACTCGAGAAAGAGCATCCTGTTTAAATAACATACTGTGCAAATTTTCCTGAGTACTGCAGAACTTCATGTACATGCAACAAATCTACAAATCAAAAGGACAGTATACGTACCAAATACCAATACTGTAAAATTCATAGAATAAAAATTTAAATCAACTGTGAACAGTCAAAATAATAGATAAACGATTATTCAAAATCAAAATTTTGCTCACCTATAAAAAAATTTACGAAGCATTTTATTATTATTCTGTAGTTCACGGCATGTGCCGGTTGCGGGTTCTCGTTCATTTCAATTTGACCCAAGAGAGATTTTGCGGACTACATGGCAGGTGGATAGTATGGCCGCTTTTTGTAAATGAATTATAAGGCCTTTTTTTTAGTCACTTTGTGATGACACCTTTAACGAAAACGGCTACCGGGTAGATACTAACAATTTTAAATTCCCAGACATTTTTAATTTCTACAACCAGCCTTCATAATATACAAATTATATATGAAGTATATATTTGATTATTTTCTCTTGTTCGGCTTGAACAATGTTATGCGACAAGGGAATAGTTTTAGAAAATAATCTCTTTAACTCAGGATTTCTTTTTGGTACATATTGATATAATATTGATCAGCCCTCGTCTGCCTCGTTTGCGAGATAGGTAAACGCGCTAAGTGGATAAATTTGGGTGCAAACATCTGAACTTTGTTAAAGTTAATAATCAGTGTGCCTTCACTTAACCAATTCAGTTGAGTATGTCCACACCGGACGGCAGTAGTAAGACTTTGAGCGTTTAGAAGTTTGTTAAGACGCTTCTGAGACTTGCCACTAAGGTCTTTTATAATATTTAGTAGTTGTTCTTAAGAATATTTAAGACTGCCGCGTACACTATTTACTAAATATTTTAATTGTACTGATTAAGCAAGCCAGCTGCTGTTAGGTTTCGGCATAGAATTTGAGATCGTCCATATACATAAGATAGCTTACTCCAAGGTTTCTCTACTTATTTGGTCTATAGCCTTCTATAATGTTGTTTAAGAAATAAGACAAGAAAGTAGGCCTAAAACTGCCTTCTTGGAAGATTCCTTTGCTGGTATGAACATTGCCAATATTTTTTCCTTGACCTCGAGATGTAAGTTAGTTCGTCAATGCTTTTAACAGCCAAAGGGTTTTGCAACCTAAAGACCCCTTAATCACATCTTTTTTCTTCATGTGAAATGATACCTTTCTACAACGTCGGGACACAGGTGATTGATCTGTAATGACTAGGCTCCATTGGATTACCTTTTCTAAGATATTTTTGGCGCTTCAGCTTTTCGCCTTCTTAAAAACACTTGGAAAATTGGAAAAAACATCTCTGGCAGGTTGTCTGTTTTCTCGAAAACCTAAAAGGATGCTTCGAGACCAGCTTGTTGTGGTCCCGACCACTGTAATTTCCAATACTTGAAAAATACATTGGTGTGGTTGGTTTGCATTTTCACCACTATTAAGGCTGTTGATGTTTCTAGAGAGATTCTTTTGACTGATTCTAAAATAGAAATTTTTTCTTCTCTCTTCGAAATTTTATTGCACTTTTTAAGGAGCGTGTTCTCTTGTATGTGTGTATGTATTTGGTACATCCAGTTTAATTCTCTGTTCTTGTGCAATAATTCTAACTTTCTTTTTTACTATTCTAGACAGTACTAACATTTGGAAGATCTTGGTGATTTAGTTTCAGTATCGTAGCTGCAGTGGTATGTAGAGTACTTGATGTATATTGTCAGAATTTTGGCGGTAAGTTTTCAACATGGTATTCACTTTACTAATAATACCCTTTCTTATAGATTTGTAATAAAAAACAAGACGTTTGGGCTTCTGGAGTGAATCAATTGATGGCATTTCTTAAGGTATTAGTGCGGACGGATCCAACACTAAAATGTTCCTTGTACTATAAATAAGAAGAATTATTGTAATTGTTAGATGAGTGACTTATTAATAATGACAGTTTCCGGAGATGATATGTGTGTGTATCTTTCAATGTTATTGATTTTGATTGGGCTGGGTTATTGTATGAAATCGGCAACTGTCAATCTACAAAATTAAATACAATGAACTTAGTGGAAAAGGATGACTTGCTATCTCAAGTAGGCTCTCTGGATGCAAAGGGCAAACACCGACAAAAGCAACTAATGCCCTTGCTGGTCCAGTCTTTCCGGTTGGCCAAGGCAAACAAGAAGCAAGAACCGAAAATTCCACTAAGTCATTAGGTGACCGTGCTATTATCAATCATCATCAGCCGGCTAAACGGCTGCCCTGTAATTTTTTCTTATTATCATTATCATATCTTTATTTTTTAGATTTTTAGTGGTGTGACGCTTTTGTTCCTACCTATGAATCAATAACACTTTGTATTTTCTTAGACTGTTCCTTTTCTATACAATTACTTTTCTTAGTACGTGGGCACTGCTCAGAAACATCAGTTTTTGTATCTCTAAGTTTGTTGTTTGCCCAGGTATTTGCTTACCTAAGTTTTTCGAAACGGTGTCTAATCATTCTATTACTAGTAGAAATATTACTACTTTTGTATTTCAATAACTAGTAACCTATATTTTAAGCTGTATTTCCCTTCTTTGGCTATTACGTTGTGATCGTTAGGCATTGAGATCTTTTTCTATTGTGATGTCCGTGTGAATTTGTTGGTTCTATAGAATGGAGTGACTCTGATTAGCGACTACCTCTTCTGTTCATGTTCGAACCAATTTGTTCTTTCAATGAGAATGTTAAGTGTTTGGCATATTTTAAAATAGATATGTTTGCAAACTCTGTCATTTCTCTCGATGTATCTTTTCTGTGCTAATATTTTGTAAGCTGATATCATATCATTTTGGCGCTACAGCCCTTCATGAGCCTTGGCATACACATCGTCCAAGTACCTAAGTTTTGGTTGTCGCCCTCTTCTTCTTCCAACCAGCCGGTTCAGCATAGTTCTTCTAGTAGAATCATCTTTATCCACCCATCTTAAGCGGTTTATTTTAATAGTTTTGACCATATCCGGTTCGTTGAAAAGCCTATACAATTCAAAATTAAATCGTCTTCTTCATAAGCAGTTCTTAGTACTTTCCTTTCGAAGGTTCGCAACAGCTCTTCATCTGTTTTTGTTAGTACCCAGGTTTCAGATCCGTACGTGAGTACTGGGCGTATTATCGTCTTATAGAGTTTGCATTTTGTGCTTCTTAATAGGTTTCTCGATCTTAACTGAGGAGCTACCAAGGTAGCAGCGGTTAGATAGTATACAAATTTTTTTTAAATTTCTTTGTTTGTGTCGTTCTTGCAGTCAACAAGCGACTCTAAGTAGCAAAATTTCTACGGTGTCATTGTGTATTTTTAGGTTGTTTCGTTGTGCCCTAGGTGTTGCTGACATATATTTGGTTTTTTGAAAATCTACTATAAGTTCGTCTATTACTACAATGTTATCTACTACATATTGTTATGATATGGAGAGCTCTTTTTCTCAGGGTCCTTATTTTTCTTCGTTTGCTTCTTAATTTTTTTATTAAAACGCTATTTTCTTGACAATATTAATTTATTTATCTTTTACTGTCATTACATTTATCAAACAAAAAACAAAATTTTTTTTATCATTTTCAAATATCACTACATTTTTAATATTATCACATTTACATTTTTAATATCATCACATTTCCCCTCCATATTAATATAAATTTTAAGCGTTTTATACTATAGCTTAAATTTTGATTAATATTAACTAAAATATACTCAATTGTGAATTCCATTACAATTTGATCTTTGTTTCTTTTATTTGTCTTATGTAATATAATAGATATTGTTTTGTTTCATGATATACATAATCATTTTTTTTTTATGGTGTTTTATTTTATGTTTTTATTCTAACTTCAATTATTTGAATTGACGGTCTTGCACTTTGACATTTGTCGAACGTCATTTTGACATTAGGCAACTGTCATTCATTCATTTTTTTTTTCTGACATTAGTTAATTGTCATTTTTGACGTTTGTTAATTGTCACTTTGACATTACATTATTTTAACAGAATAACAATTTAAAATTTTATAAGTTTAGTTAGCATTATTAACATTTTATACGGGATTTTTTTCTATTGTTTTTTTTTTAACTCAATATTCGATATTTTTATTTTATTTCACATTTCCTTCCTATTTCTCCCTTATTTTCCTCTATTTTCCAACTAGCTTTCATTCATGCTGCATTCATACAAATCATTTTCTACAACTTCTTAAGAAATTGCAAAAATTATTTTCTCTAGTAGTAACGTTTTCTTCATATAACTTAACTCCCTGCCTCATTTATCTACTTCAATATCATATTTTATCTTTACTTATTCATATTAAGGATCATATTTTGACCTTTTCTTTTAATATTATCAATCATATCATTAATTATTTATTATTATTATCATTATTATTCTACTAACTTCATATTCAAATCTTCATAATTATCATCATTTTAATAATACTTCATTAATAATTATTTAACTCATTATGATTATCTTTAACACATTCATTCAAGCATCATTCATACCTTCTTGTCAAACCTAATCCGAAATGTTCCCTATTCTTCTTTGGTTATTTTTGTCAACATTGGCTTCTAATTTTTACTTTAACATTCTCTTGTAGCATTTATTCTAGTTCTTTGATTTTCTTTCTTTTTCTGTATTTGTAATTTCTTTGTTCCTCTCTGACTCCTGATAGTAAATTGTTTAAATGTTTTTTCATTATCATTTTATATTTTTCCATCCTTATTTTGGATTTACTATCTTTCTTAAATATTTTATACCTCGATGCCTTATTTTTCTTTCTAGTCTTATTTTTAGATTTTCTTTTGACTTTGATCCCCTCCAACCTTTTATTTTCCATTGTCATCTTCATTTTGTTTCTTCTTTCCGCTTTTCTTGCTCTTCTTAGTTTATTCTGCCAGTTAATAGTACATTTCAATTTTTCTTTATTATTATTGTTATTTTGATAATTTTTTTCTTTTTTGTAATTATTCTTTATCTTATTTTTAAGATTTGCCTTTCTTATTGGTAAACTGTTAATTCTTTTTTTTTGGATTTATTCGTTTGTGGTTTACTAAGAATTTTGCCATATTTTGAATCCCGCTATCTAATATACAATAATGCCTTGGTCCATGATTACCTGCTGTTGATTTCTCTTCAACATTTTTGTTTATTTTATCTAATTCTATTTTCACATTCTGCTGGTAGTTTTCTTGTGCTTTTTCTTGCTCCTTAATTTTCTCATTTATATCTGCATCCCTTATTTGTAACATGTTGATAATTTCTTCTTGGTGTCTTTCTATTTTCCTACGCATTTCATTCTGACATTCATCTATCTTGTTATTCACCTCTTCTTGTATTTCACCTCTCATGTTTTTAACAATATTATTCCATCTATTCTCATGATCTTCAAATTTTCTTTTAATTTCTTCAAATCTTTTCTCTTGATTATGATTGATTTCTTCTAATCTTTTAGTTTGGTCTTCTATTCTTTTAGTTTGGTCTTCAAATCTTTTAGTTTGGTCTTCAAATCTTTTATCTTGGTCTTGTTTCATTTCTATTAATATTTTAAGTAAATCTGGTTGTTGTTGTCTTATTTCTTTTTGCTCTTTATCTCCCTTTTCAACATCTCCCATGGTCTCCTCCATACTTGTACTTTCTTCTTCCATCTGTTCAATTTCAATATTTTCTTCCTCTCTTTTGTCCCTTTTTCTACTATCTACCGATTTACCTCGCTTTGACATCTTTCCACTACCAACAGACAACTAACAAAATGATAATTATGTCTTTTATTTAACTTGCCCTACCACGTTGGGACGCCAATTTTTTTATGTTATGATATGGAGAGCACTTTTTTTTCAGGGTCCTTATTTTTCTTCGTTTGGTTCTTAATTTTTTTATTAAAACGCTATTTTCTTGACAATATTAATTTATTTATCTTTTACTGTCATTACATTTATCAAACAAAAAACAAAATTTTTTTTATCATTTTCAAATATCACTACATTTTTAATGTCATCACAATATGCTAATATTTGTAGGCTTCTGGTATATATTGTGCCGTGTATATCTATTCCTGAGTCTCTTATAACCTTTTCTAAGGCAAGATTAAATAGGGTACATGATAGTGCATCTCCTTGGAGCAATCTTCTATTTGTATTAAATGGTTCTGACAGGTCTCTTTGTGCCGTACTTTACATTTGACCTTTCTCGTGGTTATTTTAATTAGTTTTGCCAAACCTATTGGTATTCCTAAGTCGATCATGGCCGTATATAGGTAGGTTCTGTTAATTGTGTCATAGACCGATTTAAAGTCCGTAAAGATGTAGTAGCAGTTTATGTCATATTCTGTCGTCTTTTCGATGATTTGTCTGATAGATGATATATGATCGGTGGTGGATCTGTTCTTTAAAAAGACCTCTTTGGTACGTTCCAATGATGTTTTCCACATAGGGGGCAGTCGAAAAAATGTAATATTCTTCTGATTAGTATATCATATGTCAAATTAAAAAGGTTTAACAACTTCACATTGAATACAGCCTTGCTTTTGAATTTTGACAATAAACCTATTTGTTTCGTCTTTTGTTCCTGTTTAGCTGGTTGATGTTTTCCATGGACTACTATATTGGAAGTGATAGAAATAAAAATTTTATAATAACCAAGATACCCATTTAATTACCATAGGGTTTGGAATATCCTGTACGGTTGACTATCATTAATCAACAGAATAAAATTTAGTTCGAGGATATTATTTATTTGAGAGTTCAATATTATCTAATCGCTTAATATGAAGAAGTGCTGAAGATGGTAGATCTAGTTTTCTTACTCAGAGTATCGCCACATAGACCTTTTCAGGTGTTTTTTCCAAAATAACTATTTAAACAGTAAGTTGAGAAATTTAAAATGATACTTCTTCTTAGTGGCTATATACTAGCTGATTTCCAAAAGTTCTTCAAATTCAGGTTTAGTTTTCCTAAGAATACATCTTGTCAAGTCTAAGTTCTTAGAAGATTCTTTTCTTGGAATTTAGAAGGATCATTTTCATGCGATGTTAATAATTTATTGATAAAATTTGTTTTTCCAAATTAGCATAATTTACGGACATAAATTACTTTGAGAAGAAAACATCTAGCAATTGAATTTAATCATATTTTAGAGAATGTTATTTCAAAGCAAAAGTGCGTTCAAGCGTAACATCTTCCTGAGAACATAATTTTGCGTGTTAAACGAGCTTTAATTACAACTGATAAATAATTGATTAAAGACATCTAACCGCGAAGCGAACTGACCGCGGAATTAACTTATTGGCAAACTTGTAAATTCAACAACTTTATCTTGAAAATGGAAAAACAGCTTTAGAGTTGTAAAATGAGCAACTATTTTAGAAACTATTTGCCGATGAATGAAGGTTGTTTCTAGAGAATTAGATTAAACAAACAGTTACATTTGAAATTTCAGTGTTATTCTTATGGAAATGTAATATAGGGTGCATGACATCACAGAAACAGAAGATTTTACGTTTAAACAAAAAGAAACTGTTTTAAATGTTTTATCAAAAATAGGTTACATTGTACAAACACCTGTAATTATTTAAATTCTACTTTAAATTATAATCAAATAGATTTATCTTCACACTATTCCTGGAATTTTATAAAAATTTTCATACTTGACAGTCTTAAGTGATTTAATAAAATAAATATTGTTCCTCTGTTTAATTTATAAGGCAACGTGATTGTCTTGAGAGGTAATTCGTAACTCCAAACTGACTTGTCTGTTTTATAACGAATTACAGGTTGGTTTTAAAATGCAAATTATTTTTTATTCTAAACTATGCAGAATGCAACGAATGCAACATTTTACTAAAAGTTGACATTAATTTAGGTAGAGTAGTAAAAAAGCATAAAATAAATTTGTTATTTTCAAAATCTTTGTTTTATATGAATAACGCTCAGGCAATTCGATTTGTGATTTTTGTTGTTTACGTAAACTGTTTGGAGCGATTACCATTTGTCGCTAGCGACGTCGCCGGCATTTTATTTAAATGGCATGACCATCGTTGATTTTATGACAGTATTTTGATTTTATTCAAGATAAATTCGCTTCAGCTGTTTTATATCTAAATGAAGACAATTCTGATTATCTCATTAGCGGTATTTGATTTCAACAAGGTGAAATCCATTTCGTATGCAAGCAATTCTGACATCATATCTTCATTAAAATTTTCCCAGTAGATGTCGAGGACTTATAGCGTGGTTTGTCAAGTCTTCACACCTGACACCACTTCATTATGATTATATTGTATGGAGACATTTACAAGCAAAGTACGCCAAACAAAACCTAAAAATTTACAAACACTAAAAGAACGCAAACGGATAAAAACTATAAAATTATATTATTGAAAAAATTTTACCTCTTTTAATTACTAGTGTAGAAACCTGTTCACATAACCCACACAGTAGATTTCTGTGAAAATAAATAATCATACATATTTATATACAGGATGCTACTTTTAAGGTAGAAAGAAATTCAAATGTCATAAATGGTTTGTACCAAAAAAAATCTCATATTCGTACTCAGCTTGTATTTACTTTTCGATTGTTTAGTAATTAATTAATTTAATAGAACAATACTTCAAGCGCTCAAAGCAGCTTTCTAAAGCACTCACTGAAACCTTCAAGCACCATTTCAAAGATGTTTAAACTGTTACTGGTTTTATCTCTGTTTTTCAATTGTTCTCTTCATTTCATTGTGTTCTAAGATAAAAAAGGAGAGGCCATGATAACATGCAGGTCATCCATCTTGATGCAATAATTCAATTTTTATTTGTTACTAAGATTTGCCTTAGGTTGGAATCATTTCAAGTATTCTGGCAAAATCAAATTTTACCTTTGGAAAAATGTCGTTATTACCGTAGGTAATTCTAGATAACAAAAAGTTAACTGATTAGGCAGGCCATTAAATTTTTTACTATTAACTGGTGGATTACTTTAGTTAAAAATAAGAAAGGTAAATATCAACGACAACAGATGTCTCATAATTATATTCCTCCATTAGACAACAAAAAGGTGATAGCTTCTTGGAGAAGGTGAAGTAGTATTAAGATGCGGAAACACAATCAACAGAAGAAGAGCCCGATATTGAAAAAAAAGAAACAATCACAAGTTTAAAAATGGTAAAGAATCCTAGAAAAAATAAAATAATAACTTACAGTCCCTGCTCACTTTATTAGACCCATTTGCAGGATTTTGGTTTTTGGAGTTTCAGAACATTGATTATATTAACTGTATGTAAATGACATCAAAATATGGTTTTGACCTTTCTACATATTTACAAAAATAATTTATGTTAATACATATATATAAATATATTATTAAATTATTTATATTTTGTCAAATCGCCCTTGGCTTTTATTAGAGAATTCACTCTTTAATATTTCTTTAGTAATCTTTTAAACGTTTACACATTGTAAATTTTCGTAAAAGGTAAAGAATTTTGCTTTTGTCTAATTCCTCTTAAACGACCTACCGCAATATTTCCTTAGAACACTTAAGCATTATCTACTTCTATGGAAAACGTCTGAAACTATAAACCTCACACTTTGTTTATGCACAGATGGATCATATGAAAGCATGTAAGACGCTTGACTGTCTTGACTACACAGACCATATCGTACTTTTCACCTGAATGTCTCCGAACAAATTGGGGCTTATCATCCATGATTTGAAATGTTACGTCATCACTAAAACCAACCTGTCAAATTGGCCCAAGTTAATCGTTTTTTGACCATGGCTGGTGTTAATTTTGGCTAACTGGTCTTCGACATTTGAAGCTCGTGTCATACTGATTTCTTCGTACAGTAGCAACTGACACACTGTAGCCTGGCTTTTGAAGTTTGTTTTCGATTTCACAGTGGATTGCCCTTCTGTGTCTCACAGCTAGATTTCTCAATGTCGCCCCCTAAGTGTTACTACACGATTTTTATCACAACGGTCATTCCGAGCTGCTTGAACGGGTTGGTTCGCTCAGTTTTTGGCTTAAACGCTAAACTGACGATTGAAATACTCCACACTGGTTTGTAATATTTCTTTGACTGTATTGAGTATTACGTATCAGTGCAAAAACAGAAATCTTTGAGGTGAGTCTAATAAATAGGGACTAGTAAATAATTAAGCAAAGGGGTAGACAAATTGTTACTGATCAAATTCATATGCTCAGGTATGTATATACAAATATAGTCAGCTAGTGAAATTAACGTCTAGTCAAGATGACTTTGAGCAACACCTACAGGAAAGTCAAGGACAATGGAAGGACTTCTAAAGACTTTCTAGCAAACACAAATAAAGTGATCTGCTATCTGTACTGCTATAATGTACTGTTAGAAAAATAAAATTTCTTACAAGCATCACAGGTATGTCTAATAGTACAAAACAAAGAGCAATGAAAAATTGCGTACTGTAGAAGAGGTAGATCAAAAAGTATATAAAACTGAAACTAAGATGAGTGGTAAAGACGATACGGGCGAAAACGATACAAATACCGAATGCTAAAAGCCATAGTTTCGAAATACCTTGACACCCTACATAAAATCAGTTTTTTGACAGAAGTCATTGTTAACAGTCTCATTAAAATGTTTCAAGGAAACTGACAGATAAAAACAGTTAAAAGGTGGAGGAAGTAAGATATCCCCCTGCAAAAAATATTGAGGTTGGGAATGATGCCATCACTAATTTAGGTTGTAATCAGAAAGATGAAAATACAAAAATTTAAAAAAAAACAGGTTTTTACATTAGCAAAAGATTTTAAGATGCTATACCAAGTCTCTAACTATGGACTATTATCTGAATTAATTTTGACCGCATACAGTTAAGCTCATTGAGTTGCTAAGATCTCTAGCGATCAAAATATTTAGATTTATTATTCATTTTTACCTTCGAACTTTTTTCAAAGAATTTAGAATGCTATACGTTAGGAGTCTTTCAAGTCGTTACTACACCCAGGTGCAAAATACGGACCACCAATTTTTTTTTAAATTTTTTAATAATCTTGTCATTGTTTTAATGTGAATCAAATTTTTGATATTTTACGACAAAAGACACTATCGGAGTATAGAAAAAAATAGCATATGGCACTTATCAAATTTTTTAATAAACAGTAATCATCGAAAATTAGATTTAAAAATATGCGTTCTTCAATAGCTTCCATAAATTCAAGATTCAATCAATTCGATGGAGGTATCTGCGATTTCAATTGTATGAGCACTTGTTAACTGTCAAAGCACTGTCTGTTTTACTGCAAATTTGTGTGTTCATTATGGTTTTGAGTGCTGAAGATTGTGCTAAAACTGTAGCTCTTGTGGAAGATGGACGAAGCCAGCCGTATGTGGTCAGAGTACTTAATGTCAGCCACTCTACCATTCAAAGAATACTTGCTCGTTTTCTTGTTCTTAATACGCTACGGATCGTCATTTCAGTAGAAACAAAAAATCAACTTCGTAAAGTTCGTGGTACCGAGGTACCGTGTGGACAGTTCGGTGAAGGTTACGAGAGGTTGGTTTGAAAGCTTGCAAGGCAGCAACTACTCCGACGTCACCGAGTAGCATGACTACAATTTGCTCTCGAACATTTGATTTGGTATTTGGCACAATGGAGTACTATACTGTTTACTGATGAGTCACGGTTCTGTCTACATTCACCAAGTCTACACCAAATTGGTCTTTATTGATGGAGAGTTACTGATCGCACCCTGGTACATCGAAGAGATTTTGGCAAATCACGTAGTTTCATTTGCTTCATTTATAGGCGATGACTTTGTCCTGATGCAGGATAACGCCAGATCGCATGCAGCGAGGTGCGTCACTACATACCTTATGGAAGTCGGCCTAGAAAAACTAAACTGGCCAGGGTGTTCCCCGGATGGAAACCCTATAGAACATGTTTGGGACATGCTGGGAAGGAGCGTTAGAAGTCGTGCAGTTGCACCAACCACAAAAAATGAGCTTTGTGTGACACTTTTGTTTATTAAAAAACTGATAAGTACCACATGCTCTCTTTTTTATGCCTTGATAGTGTCTTTTGTAATGAAATATAAAAAAATTAAAAAAATTGGTGGCCCGTTCATTTTGCACCTGAGTGTAGCATTTTTTTCTTAGAAAATGTTTTTAAGAATGAATCTTGAATTTTGAAACTTGAACTTAATCTTCTTTTAATTAGGCCAAATAAATGTTTATCAATTAAGGAGGATGTCACAAACATTTCGATGTAATAAACGATTTAATTGCATTTTGGTTTGTGATTTATAATGTGTGAATGCTTTGCTTTGTAGTCATACGACGGAAGATCAAACAAGTTGGGTTTCAACTAATAAAACTTAAACCTATAGGCGGCAGACTTCTCTGTATCTGTATGAATAGAGAAGGTGCAGATTATGCTTTTCATTTTTGAACGCATGATCCGTATTTGGTAGCAACCTGAATGTAATTCGTTATCAGTAGGCAATTTAATTATTGGTAAATAAATGAGTTTTAGTTGACCATGCGATTATTTTCTGTTCAGGTATACATCTTGTGATAATTAATCGCAACACAATCTTCAAAGCTTACCAGTATAATCAAGAGTAACCTCAACAATTTTAGAACATTTTTAAAGAAGAATAACAAACCTGATTATAATACTGAAAATCTTCCAGATGGAAGTTTGTAGATCATTTACTGTTCGTTTTATAGCAAATAACTCAAATATTCTTTCTTTTCGCTCTTATTGTATAAGGTAAGTTAGTAAGTTAACTAACCTTAATTTGTATTTTCTAATATTTTTTTAATTTTCATAGTAGAAACTAATAGGCTTGTTTGACACTCATTAATAGCAATATTAGATTAAAAATAAATAGAAGCAATTAAAAATTTGAACTCTCTAATCTGTCAGTTATTAATTTAGAAATATAAATAAAATTTGTTATTTTGATCAAAAATAAAATTTTTTATTGCTGATATACTGAAAACTGATTTTTAAGAGTATTTTTAAAGTTTTATGAAATAATCCTCCGAGTCAACAATAATTCCCTGTTAACTCTTCACAAATTGAAAGCTCAAGAGGTACTGTCATAAATCACCCCCCAAAGGGATTAGTGTCAAACGAGTTATAAGCACAAATTAACAAAAATCCAGTGTTCCAAATATTTAAAACTGCACTTTATTAACCTAGATAAATTAATCAGAACTGTCAGAATTCCCGATGAAAACAAAAACCTAAAGCAGACTGAAGGATAAGATTTTTTAAATTATTATTATTATTATTATCATTAATACTATTATAATATAGTTTAATAGCTACATTAATGGGAAAACTGGTAAAATACGGTTTAGGTTATAAAATATGAAAAATTAAATCGCGCCTGTCAATAACACAGTCTACATTGAGCTGCTAATGTGTTTTTATTTATATTTATAGTCGTCCCAACCTTATAAAAAGCAAAGTAAGCCTAATGACCATTAGTATTTCTGAGATGTACGCAAAACCGTTTTAATAACAATGTTTTACCTAAATACTTTGATTTACAATTAATTTAGTCAATTAAAGCACATTCCAGAATTCTAGTAATAACTCTAATTAGTCAATATTCCCAATTAAAAATCAATACGCTTAATTAGAAACTAGTTGATTAATGAATAGACTCTATCAAACTACTAATCTTAAAACTTCCTTTACGACTAATATTAAGATTTACTAAAACCAATAAGTTCTGGCACAATCTTAAACGTTGAAATGATTTGAAAGTACATTTCCTGATTTTCTTGATGTACGGGCGTTTAATTTAGATTTAATCTAGCTAGATATTAAGTCGCTAAGGTCCTGATTACACATAATGAGTCGAAGCTTCCATAACATGCTAATAGTATGAATTATTGTATGTAATCTTTTGAGGTATAAGAAGTTGTTCTAGTAGAAGCATGTTTAGTAAAGTCTTGGTGGGTAATTAGCGGCCCTAGTAGGGTTCTAATACTCCATATATATTCTCTCAAACGTGCTTTATGGGGTTTAAGTCCTGGACGTGTATAGACTCCACCACAACTGCTAATGGCAATATAATGCAACACGCAGGCTATTACCAATCATCACAATAATTCTAGTTTATCTTTCAAATGATACTTAAACTTTCTATACCAATTACGGTTACTATCTTCCAGTAACACTTTATAATACCAAATCTAATTTATATCGGTAAAAATCCAAATACAAAATTGTAAATTAGTTTATATATTTCCTCCCCAAAGAAGAAACTTTCAGCTCCTTCGTAGCGCTTCCGGATACTTTTACTTGTAAGTTAATAAGCTAAATTTAAACTCGTTTAAAGGTAATAAAGATGTTACTTGGTTTAACGCTTTCATTACAACTCTGTTACATTCATTAACATTTAAAGAAAAAAAATCGGTTGAAGAACCTCAGTAGTAGTTACTACATCTTATTTGCATCAAAATGTCTTATTCAGCTTCCCTTCGCTTTAAATTTAATAAATTGCCTTTATTTAAAACGGTTTTTAGCTAACTATTGACGTGGTGGTGACCGCGAAATTTAGAAATTCTTTAAAAAGTTTCATTTATTACTTCACATTTAAATTGTATTTCCGTTCTTTCCTAAAATTGGAATAGAAATTCTTACAAAACAAGCAATTATAAAAAATGGAAATGAAGGAAGTTGTTTATTTATTGATGTCAAAAGCATGACATAATACAAAAACCGCACGAATAACAACCATAATAAAATATTGATAATAAATTTTGTAAAAAAAACTCGCAAGAACTTTTGAAAATATCTGGAATAATCTAATAACTGCAGTCTCAATTGATAAGGAATAAATATTAGCTAAAATTATTTTTCTTTGAATTATCGGTAATTTCCAGTTTTCTGTAATTTAAACTGCAGACTGAAAAACTGTGATGATATGTCCATCCAGAATCGCATGAAGATCCGATTAAGATATTTCAAATTCAAAGGTTGTAAACAAAACACGTTGCAAGAATTATTAGTGTGTATCGGTTTACTATATCCAGTATCGTGGGAAGATTTCAAGAGACGGAATAGTATAAAAGAACTGAAAGACAGGATCAAAAAAGTTATACTAGAAAAGACACTGCAATGAACCGATACATTGCAGTCAGTTGCCTCTTTTTCTAATTCTTCCAGCTACAGGTTCCTTCAAAACTGAACGCCAATCTAGAAATTATCTTTTTCTTTATCTTCAAACTTTTTTGAAAACCCCAAATACATCATAACAAAAAGTAATAACAGGTTTCTTCTACTAATGGATCTACCAGGCATCTCTCTTTTCAAAAACTGAAATACTGAACAGAAAACGTAAGTACAAAACCTTTAGATTATATTCCGCAAGAATCATTCAACTGGGTAGAAAACTGCTAGAAACGTGTTTTGTTTACTAATGAAACACAAGTTGCAATCATGGAAATCAGAATTTACCAAAGAGTAAGGCATCACTATACTACTTGCAGTCTAGTAGAAACATTCTGTCCTGTTGTCGTACTAGGTGGAATTAGTTGAGAAAGATATCTAGAACTTGCGAGATTATTACTCAAAAGATCATGTCAGGCTGTGGTAATCCTTGATCATATTCTAGCTCATCGCTGATAGTTATTTAGCTAATGTCAAACAATGATTACTTTATCAGATTTGTTGCAAGATTGTGAAAATGCTGTTTAATAGAGTATCTGCTACAATCATAAAGTTATTATTCTAGTTCTTATTTATGTAAATTGGCTTTAGTTGCTCATTAGAAATTTCTCCAAAAATGACTTTCACTGTCAACTAATGCCTATTAAATGTTTGATACTAGCAGAGATAATCAAAGGCGGGAATTCTATCTACCACGATAGGCCACTCATCGGAAGATTTCTTGAATCCCTTGATTCATAACAAAATATCATAGACTAAATAATGCGCAATATAACTGAAAAGCGCAATGATAAGACTTCCTTGTTTCAATTGTGTTTGGCCAAAGGTCCAGCTTCGATACTCAACACAAATTTTTAATGCCTTGTATGATCACAAAGCTTCAAATACCTTTGTTTTTATGTATATGCAAAGTCCAACAAATCTAAATGTTTAGCCTAATAGCCTTGTCTTTCGCTTTTTCTGATGATAAACTTCTAAATCTTTGTGAAGACACTGGTGATTGTTGTCTGTACCAACAAATGCTTCTGTTCACTTTGCCCCTTAGGGACGGTAATTTTCCTTGATTATTATACTACATGAGCAAAAATATTTTAGATATGCCAAGATAAAAACCAAT